>VDFB02168118.1:99792115-99907400 GCA_007258455.2 Sequoia sempervirens
TCCAAAAAGAGGAAGGATCACATAGCAACTTTGAGCACTATTTTTGATAGGATAGAGGAATAAAAGGTCTGATTAAATGCAAAGAAGTGTGCCTTCAGTGTACAATCAGGAAAATTGCTAGGATACATAGTGTCAATGAGAGGTATTGAGCTAGATCCAGAAGAAGTAAAAGGAATCCTTGAGATGGAGGCACCCAAAACATTGAAATAATTAAGAGGTCTCCAAGGCAAGCTTCAGTCCATATGAAGGTTCATAGCACAACTGGTAGATAAATAGAATCCATACTCCCACCTACTTCATAAGGGAGTAGTGTACAAGTGGGATAACAAGTGTGAAGAATCCTTCAATAAGATCAAAGAATATTTGCTTACACCACTAGTCCTCATGCCACTAATCCCAAGAAAGTCATTAATTCTTTATGTATCAGCAACAACAGCATCCCTTGGAGCTCTCCTAGCTCAACACAATGAAAATGGCATAGAAAGGGCCATCTATTATATCAACAAAAAATGGTTGGGCATGAGTTAAATTACTCATTCACTGAGAAAGCATGTCTAGCAGTAGTGTTTGCTTCACAAAAATTTAGACATTACATGTTGGCACACAAAATAAAACTCATCGCCAAAATTGACCCTCTCAAGTACTTACTGTCAAAAGCAATGCTCACTAGAAGGATGGCTAAATGGGTCATGATATTATCAGAGTATGACATTGAATATGTGGAACGAAAAGAAATCAAAGGTTGGGTAATTGCAGATCAGCTTGCAGAAGCACCAATATATTTAGAGAATCCTCTCATCTCAGAGTTTCCAGATGAATCCATATTCAATCTCAACATAGCCAATCATTGGAAACTTTACTTTGATGGCTCATAAACGCAACATGGATCAGGAGCCGGTGTCTTCTTTATCTTCCCACAAGGAGACTGCATACCTAGATCATATAAATTAGCATTCCCCTACACCAACAACATTGTAGAATACGAGGATTTAACCATAGGTCTCAGAATAGTAGTGTAATGGCACATCATGGCCCTCAAATTATATGCAGACACCCAACTAATAATAAACCAAGTGAATAGTGAGTACCAGACTAAGGATGATAAGCTCACCCCATACAAGAAACTAGTGGAGACACTCAAAGAATCCTTCATCAAGATCACATTCGAGCAAATTCCCAGAGAAAATAACAGAGTTCCAGACACCATGGAAACAATTGGATCCTTATTGGAAATCCCTAGCAACATTCTAAAACATGAATTCTTGGTAGACAAGCTTCTCGTACTCGCATTCAAGGTACCAGAGTCAAAATTTGTGTGTGAAATCATTGGTCCCAGTGATCCCTGGTACCATGACATTTATACTTACTATGGATGTGAAAATCTGCATATGGTTAGCATTTTAAAACCAAAATAATCCTCAACATCCCTATGAGATAATGAAACATGTTAGATAATGCTAAGTAAGATATTAAAACAACAAGAAAAACCAAATAAGCATACAAACAACATGAATCAACTTCATCTCATAGTGGATTGGTGTCACATGTGCTAGTGACCCTTTCCCAATCCTTGATAAAAGCTTAAGATGATGTAAATGCAATGGAGATGATGGGCAAGATGAGTTCTCAAATTAAGAGAGTAACCTTGCATAAAAGTTGTGGAGAATTTTCTCAAAGTTGAAGCTTCTATTTAAGGATTTTCAAAATGCTAAGTGTTGAAGAGAGACAATTGCGGGACTTGTCAAGTGGTGATTGGTTGATGTATGTGCAAGATTTGGGAAGAGTTCCCATGAGAGGGAAAATTTGAATTCAAATTTTGAAATGAATGTTGAGTTTGACCTTTGGAAGGGGACATGTAAGAGAAATGTAAGGCCTCATAAATGCTATGTTGGGTGTACATGTCCACTTGGGGGAGATTCAAACTTGGAGAATATTCTCCCTTTATGCCAAGTTGAAAATAAATATTTTGATAAATCAATTAAATGCAATTTCATGTGCAAGTGGCTAAATCTAGAGAATGCAAGTGGGTGAGATTAGCATTAGATTAGGATTAATTAGCTAGGATGATGATTAGGATGAGTTTGACCTCTTTGACTTAGATATTTGATTTATTTAAATCAAGAAGGATGGAATATGCATTATGATGGATGTTTGATTTATTTGATTAAAAAGGTTGATGATAAGTTTGATTTATTTGATTTAAGCTGATGACTTTAGGAGATTGATAAATAAACTTGATTTATTTTCCAAATGGATGAATATGACCTAGTTGAATGCATTATTTCAATTTGATGTGTCTGCATTTTTCCCCTCTTTGAAGTAATGTACTTGTTGCGTTGGTTCAAATAATGAACTTTCCACAATCAAAATAAATAAAAAATTGATTTTTCGGATGCCCCAGTGGAAAGAAGCACATTGGTACATTGCCCCCTCGAGAGATTGAGTGAAAAGATTCGATTTGAGGGTCAATCTCGCGATAAAGAGGTTCAAAATGGATGGTTATGGACGATGATGCAAATGAGATAATTTCAAGATGCTTAGAATAACAAATCTATATTATCCTAAACAACTTAAATGATGATATGATATGAGATGGATGAAATTGATGATGTGATATGTTGTGATTATGCAATGGATGATTTATGAGATGCTTAGACTAATAGATCTATATTATGATGATGATTATGCAATGCATGTGAAATGATCGATGTTTCCTATGATGTATGATATGGATGATATGTGGTATGATGACGGTTTGTGGATGCATGATGGATGCATTGGTGATGATGATGTTAGTGTGGAAATGAGGTGATGACAAGAGGATCCCACAAGTCCATGATCTGATGAGACTTTATTAGAGATGATGATGATAAATGCTGATGATGATGATTTGCTTTTCAAGGATTGGGACTTTAAAAGTGTCACTTACTTTACTTTTGATAACATGCCTAAGTATGATGCATCAAGGTATAAAGGACCAGGATGACGTTGTACTTAGTGTGATGGACTTTGACTCAACAAATAGATAGGAGTATTCTTGTTCACACCTGACATATGGAAACCTTGCTAGGATGCACTTTAGAAGTTTTAAACATCTCGAACCAAAACATGGAGAGGTATAACCAATCAATGCAATAGTCAACAAGCCATCCAAAACATCCTCTATACATATCTAACAAAGAAAGTATTCGCCAAGTTATTTTACAAGAATGTCCAACAAGCACAGAAACAAAAGAATAATGATCGTTGCCCCATTCCTATCTCTAAATCCTTTGTTTGGATATCATCGAGAGGTCCTTGAATGAGCACAATAAGATAAATCAAAAGAAAAGATCAAGTACACAAACAAGCCAATGTTCTTCATACCTTCAGCCAAAGGGATGTATTTTGATAGGATAAGAATCCAAGGTGATATCCAAAATGATGCCCATTGTCGGAATGATATATCCTAGGACATGCATTGCATAGGATGATGATGGTTTGATAAGTTGATTGATAGGCTATTGATATAAGGTTGATTGACATGTCTGAAAATGATCAAGATTTTGATTTTGCATTTAATGGTTTTTTGTTCTAATTTTGATTTTGTGATTGAAGATTGCTTTTGCTGACTGATGTGAATGTTTCTATTTGTGTTGCCAAAGGATGAAGGTGACGATTAGTTTATTATGGATGATTGATTATTGTGGGTGCAAGCTATATGAGGCGGATGGATTTTTTCAAATATTTGGATGTTTTTGACATTTTTTTGGAATGTTTTGATGCTGTTTTTGAGTTTTTTGGATTTTGTGATGTTTTTGATTTTTCGATTTTATGATGTTTTTGGATTTTGCATTTTTCAAATATTTTTGGATTTTGATGTTTTTCAAATTTTTTTGTGTTTTGATGTCTCGGGGGCTGATCAAAGATTATCCTTGCCTACGTTTAAGCTCAGAGACGACGTAGTTCAGATTTCAATTTTTTTGATATTTTTCTGATTTTTGACTTGTTTTTGGATTTTTCAATGTTTTGGATGTTTTTGGATTTTTGCATGATTTTGATGATTTGGATATGTGTGGTGATATTAGTGCTCTATTTTGGGATTTTTCTAAAAAACAAGCTAAGGTTGATTGATCGAATTGATGGATTGATGATGATGATAATGATAACATTGTTGAGGATACACAACAATGCAAGGATTTGATTGATGAGGATTGATGAGGATAACATTGTTGAGGATGCACAACAATGCAAGGATAGTGTTAAGCAACACAAGGATTAGGATGGATTGATTGGATTTGATTGATCATGATTGATGAAGCTTGATTTGGAACAAAAGTTGGTTGAATGATTTGATGTGATGTTGATGTGAAAATTAGATGTGACTGATATCGATTGTTTTGATTGATGTTCAATGAAAGATAAAGCTTGATAAGGAATGTGTTCTCGTCAAAATATGCCATGGGCTAGTGATTTGGATTTTGAATTACCGATGCTTGACCAATTTGATTTCATGTTTTCCAATGTTCGGATGGCCACATAAGCTGGAGGATATAGACCAAAATTTATTCTCGAAGCAAGATGTACATTTCTACCCCCATTGTCTAGCAATGTATGGAATGTGATGGGATGGATGCTTGGATAGGTGTATGGATGGATGGATAAGGTAAGTACGCAAAGGATGTCAAGGATTATCTTGCGATAAGATAAGGTGCTTGGATAAAGAATACTCATTTGGATAATGCTTCATAGCTCAAATAATGCTGCATAGGATAGGATTAATGAAAACGGCCCATGTCAAGATGTTTACCATAAACAAGTGTAAAGTGTGCCCCAAAATTTCATCAAGATCAAGATAACTTGGACTATGGATCATGAAGATGGATGAAAATGGATTGGATAAATGGTGTGTGGATGAGTGGATTTATTATGGATAAGATGGATGGAATACTCGATTTATTACGGATGGGATGAGATGCTTTCACCTGAAGTGGTGCACGTAGATGCTCAATTCTACACATGATGCATGTTTGCCAAGTTTTCGTCATGGTCTTTTCCAAAGTGCCACCCATGCGGTTTTCACTAGAGGATGATTTTTATCTTCACTGTTTTCAATCCTTTTTCTGATTTTTTTTTTGGATTTTCATACTTTTTGATTTTTTTGTATTTTCTGAAAGATTTATGTTAAACCACCTAGTGGTGTTGACGTAGATGCCCCTGTCATGATGTTCCACTGATATCCTGCCTGAAGAAGTTGCTTTGCTAAGATATGTGCACTTGAATGCAACTTTTGGGATTCTTGATCTGCTTCGTTGATACTGGAGTTGACTTTGTCCCCATGCACACATCGTGATAGAGTGCCTTCAAAATCCTTATGATGAAGGGTTGTCGCCAATACATGGTCAATGTGAGAATTGGATATCATGCGTGGAGGCGTGGATGGAGTGTTTTTAGGGATAAGAGATGGATTGGTTGACAGTTTGGAACCTTTAACTCTCCAAACTTGGGAAGATGAGCAATGATGGGTGGATACGAAAGTTTGCATCGAATTAGGACCAACTGCTTGATATACTTTGTATGTCACTTGAAAAGCTTGTTTTTTCTTTTGTTGACATCTTTGATGGATACTTTTCCCTTTTTTATTTTTCCCCATAGTTTCTTTGACTGATGGAATTTGATAGGGATAATCTTTCTTTGTATGTTTTGGTATCCATGCGTATTTAATTTTTCCATTATGCTTCTCAGCTTCTCTTGATTTGATAGCATTCTTTGTGCTTTGATTCAAATCTTTCTTTCAACGTTGGTCCCAATTCATGGATGGGGTGATGGGTGGATGAAGATTCATGACATGGCTGGTTGTAGTATTCACACTAGTTTTATCATAAGGATTCTTTGTGCTCCCTATATTGATGCTTGCTTGAGATGAAGTTGCCCCCAGTATGGTAGAAGTACCTTCATGCTTTGATTCTGCCTATTTCAAGAACTCTTGTTTAGAATGCATTCTCTGATAAATGACCACCGTAGGTGACGTTATTTTCATTTGTTGCTCTGCTAACTCCGAAATATTCTAATCTATCTGATTTGCTTCCTTGAGTGGATAATGTTCAATATCTTTATTCATGATGTCCTCAATCTGAATTTTTGATATATCTAATTCTGATGTTGATAACTTAGTTAGACTGTAGGAGTTAATAATCTGCTCTTGGTGTGTAACATAATTTTGTTCTAGATGAAGATCATCTACGTGTCCATCCATAGAAAGCATCTCATGGGTAGATGGAGGAATATGTGTGATATGAATATGATCATCTTGCATAGATAGGAGAGTGTCCATTAGATTGTTGTAGTATCTTGAAGATACAAATTCTTGATCTTAAATGATTTCGGAGTTGCTTTCGACATGCTTTAGATCAAGTTCCTGACATGGATCCATTTCAAGGGATGGATTGCTTACAAAGGATTCTTGGATGGGAAATGGCTCAATATCCTCTTGATATTTGAATGGACTTGGATCAAGTGTTGATTTGAATATTCCTTTAGTATTTGTAACCATGAGGTCGAAGGGGGTCAACGTGTCTTGGAAGGGACCATTGCTAGACCTTGGTGGAATATTTTGATCATGCTTGGAATAAAATTTTGAGATATGTCCTCTAACTCATAAGGAAATGTAGATACATTTTCAATATGATCATAGGTCAATGGATCATGCATTATTTGATAGGATCAAATAATCCTAACACTCTTTGAAAGAGATCACTAAAAAGTGGCTCTTGATGTATGGTGAGTTGATCATCAGATTGTGTAGATACATCCTCAATGTGCTCCTCGATGGAGAGGTTTCGATCATTTTTTTTTACAATTACAGTGAGAGATTGTGAATGTCTTCGACCATAGAGCTAAGTGATGTTGATATTTCTTGAATTGGCTCATTGTCCAGTTTTGTTGGTGGATTTTTATTGTGATTCAAAAGTGACTCTTGACATATGTCAATTTGATCATTGGATGAAGTAAACATGTACTCAGTGATGGATTGATCTTGATCCTTGTTTTCAATAGTTGTCATCTTTTGTGTTTTTGCTCATGTTGGTTGGGTAGCTTGAGAGGCTTGGGCAGCTTGAGATTGTTGAAGCCCTTGTTGGTAGGCTTGATGTGCTTTTAGTGCAATGCTACAATATTGACTTATTGCACTTGGTTTTGGTAGTAGTGGTGGTGTATTTGGAATCATGTTGGATGTCATGACAAGTGATTGAGATACACTTGGAGTGATAGTGAGTGTTTGAGATGTGATGGGCATGATAGTGGTGGTTGGAATGATTGAAGGGATAGTGATGGTTGGAATGACCGAGGTGATAGGTCCTTGGGAGACCATATTTTGATTTGGGATCAATGTTGTTGTTTGATTAGATACCATCCATTGGTGTGATGTCGATGGTATATTCGAAGGATTTGACGTGATGGTTTGATTGATGTTAGGTGGATTGATTTGGGTGGATTGATTGGTGCTAGGTAAAGGGGGAAGCCCTAAACCAAGGAATAATGTTGGTAATAGTGGTGGAGATTTCCCTTGGTGCAATGCCTCAACTATTTTGGAAAGTGCAGCAATTTGATCTAGCCAATTTTGTTATTGATTTTGATCTTGAATCCCTTGATATAGTTGATTTGGCTCTTGTTTAAGTAGATTTGGAGTGTGTAGTTGTGTTTGATTTTGGACAATATTCTGATTTGTGAAGACACTCAGATTTGGCATGATGGGTTGAAATTGACCATTGTTCATGTTTGGAATATTCATATGATTTGTAAATGTATCCATCCCAACTTTTTCCAGAATCATGTTTCGAAAACTTGTTCTTGGTACATTCTCCTTTGGCATGTAGGGATTTGGTAGGATGACATTGTTCATTTGAAGGCTCATGCATTGATTGTTCGGTTGGTGGATTTGTAGGTTTGGACTTAGATCTATCATTGGGAAATGTGTTCCAAAATTTGACTTGGACATACTCATACTTGTTGTACCATTGACCTTTGTTGAAGGTAATGATCCCATGCATGGACTTTGATAATTAATAAGCATTGCAAGGCTTTGAAGATTCAACTAATTTCGATTACCCAAGATGTATGGATCAAGTTTATATTCCATGTTCTCCTTGTGTTTTTACCTTTTTACAAAATTGACCTCTAAGGTTCTTAGGACTAATGACGAGATGAAGGATGAAAAGTGTAAATGATGAGTGATGAACGTTTAGGAACTTTGAATCAATGCTAGACTTAGGGCTTGATTTTGATTGGTTTGATTTGGATAATGAACATGTAAACCCTAAGATGTTGGATGTGATCTTGGGATGAACTTGTTCAAAGGATGGTTGATTTAATTAAATGTATGAGAAATGATGCATTCCCACACACCTAATTAAACAAATGACTTTGATTTGATTTAAGGATGATTCACCCAAGTCTAGAATGATGTTTTCAAAAGCTCTAAAGTTGTTTGGATGGATGAAGTGTTTGATTTGATCCTAAGAGGCTTAGAGAGACTTTGTTTACTAGGCCAAGGTATTGAATAACACACTTTTCTCTAAGAGCAATCAAAAGACCAATATGACCAAAAGATATCAAGCACATGTGTGGGGTCCAATTTGTTATCTTTGCTTAATGAGTACTTTTGACCACAAACACACTTCTTGATTAGGTTTCAAACTGAATGTCCAATGTCACAACTTCTTTTGGTCCCACAAAGTGCTATGTGGAAGTTCCAAGAAATCAGGACAAGGGTTGCCTAATGTTGACCTTTGTAAGAGAAAATTAAGATGTAAACCCAATTACTTACAAACCTCTAAGTACATAATCCCAAGGGTAAGCAATAGTTCTTGGGCTTTGTCAAAGGTATTTGCTCTAACTAAGGGGTTTGAAACTTTGACGATGATGTTGAATGTTGGTTTTCCAATGTTTTCGAAATGCACTATGTTTTCAAACAAGCAATGTAACATCCTAGCTCAATTGGTACATTTTTCTTGGTGGGCTTGCCTCATGCCCTTCGTAGTAGAAGAGATGATTTTACATGCAACCAAGGATAAAATATAGAGGTATGTTAAGAATGAAGTCTTAACCTCGATATTTCAACCAAGATCAGACATGGCAAGTAACTTCTTGGAATCTAAGTTCCAATGCACCACTTTGATAAACTCCTTGGATGGACTAGATGGAAACTACAAACAAGGTTATTAATGACACAACATTGGGGGCATGGTAGCTTGCGAGTGTCCAACAAGCCACTAAAGGCTTTAATCAATCCTACTAGGGGCTCTTATACGTTTTACGGTAGTACCCCGTTCTAAAAGACACTGTACGGCTAAGGCCTACATACCATGAGGACTTGAAAGTTTAGTCTTATCCATTAATATACCGGCCCGAATGAAAAACCGGTTGGAGTCACCTTTGAGTTCTCCTTTCAAATGTGTCTCTTAGGCAAGCCCCTCTAAATGTAAACAATAGCGAGCAAGCACATTCGTGGTTTGATCGACCTTCATTTATAAACAAAGGGAGAACAAACACAATATACCTAACTCACACTCGCACAAGATTTTGTTCAGTTTTAAGCCCAAATCAAAGTGTGGAGGTAATCTTTTATGCAACCCAATTTCATTAAAAAGACTTTTGATTCTCAAGATCGCTGTGAAGCATGAGAGAAGCGCATACGCCTTTTTAGATGAGATTATTTTACATAAAATATTACAAAACATGAAAAACACATGTTCATTTTAGCCTCAAAGAAATGATTCGATTCATTTTTGAAAGCACCAAACTTGAGTGTGAAGATTGCCTTGTTCAATTTTAGCCCAAAAGTAAAAGACTAGTCAGTTTCTAATGTTCAAGTTTAGACCAACTTTGAAAATAAACAATGATTTAGTTGGCTTAAAATAGAAATTAAAGCATGAAATGGAAGCCCTTAAGCATTTAAAAATGCTTTTGTCAAGTTTAAATTAAGTGCTTAATTTTCTTCAACTCCAAAAGTCTTCAAAGATTGCTTCCAATGTTTCATGTGCAAACGAAATTCCTCCTGCAAGATAAAAAAGTTAATTGCATAAGGATCAAGTCATTTAATTTATTTAAAAAAAAAAAAAAAGTCTTGATTAAAAAAGACAGTTTGCCAACAAAGCTCAATGCCTCTCAGAAAGTCATAAATGAGTAACGTTATTCAAGAAGTGGCCTGCAATGCTTGGTTTCTAATAATGATTTCTTCAAGAAAAATATTCACAGAAGCCAAAGTACGACAGTTGGGGAAGTAAAGATTTCAAAATCCATATTCACTATTCAATAAATGCATGAAAAAAAAACAGCAGACAAAGACTTTTCTGTGCAAAGTGTGAATCAATATTTGCAGCAAATAAAGATTTCACTGTCAGCAAACAGAGAAGTAAAGCATGTGTTAACCATTTCACATAAATAAAGACTTGAATGCTTTAGTTGATAATAAAGGCGCGTTCTCAACTGCTTAAAATATGCTAAAAAATAATGTCATTCTTGCTGTTAACCTCTGCCAATAATAAAGATGCCTTCTCCTTTCAATCTAATACTGGCATAAACATCAAACAAACACTAATCTACAGATATATCAAATCACTTTAACTGCTTAAAACATGCATCAATAAGCTGTGATAATGTAGACGAGGAATTTAAACTGTCTGACATAGAATCTCTAATAAGATGCTCATTAATGTGTGGCCAGAGCCCTACAGAAAAAATATTAATAAGAATACATCACTTAGTAAGACTTTATGGTGTATGACACTTACGGGTATGTGCAGGATCATGATGGGCCAAAAAGTGGCAATATTATGTGTATTTGTAGGGTATGTGGCTGACAACTTTTTCTTACCCAAAATTGATGAAACAAAAAGGGTTTTTAGAGGAGATTCTCAACTTTCCACCAATATAAATTATATTTTAATTTGAATTTAATAAATAATTATTATTCATTTCCTATTGGAATTACGACTAAAGTCCTGATCGATAGGCTGATTGAAAAACATCTATAACTTTCAAACAGTATCACATTTTTTCAATCTAAAACATGCGTCACATTCTATGCTTCACATACAATAGGATTAAAAAAAGAAAAATTAAATTTGATGAAGTTTTGACCAAGTTAAGGTGGTCAGACACACGAGTTTTTATATTTTTTAAAAATTTTAATAAAAAATTCATAATTAATTATTTACTTGGAAACAAATTACAAAAAAATATGCATCACATCTGAACATGAGTCCTCTACTTATATATAAAATCTTAAAAAAAAATATTATCATTTTATTATGGTTAGGGTGGTCAGACAGACACCTACTTCTTATTTTTTCCTTGAAATTTAAGTACCATTGCATTGAAATTTCAAATTTTCACCAAATAGATTTTATTTATTTTTAAATAAACCTAGTAGTTTAGAAACTAAATTCAATTTTCTATAGATTCTATTCTTACATATCAACTAACCATTACTCTTCACCAATACTCTACCAAAAGAAACATCTACGAGCTTATACAAGCACATAAATGCACCAACCTAGGAATTTGAAATGTGCCTACTACTTTGAGTGTAGAATAAGGATGGTGGCGGGAAGCTATAAACACTCAATAGATTCAATTTTAAATACCTACAATAGCTGGTAATATTTCAAAGTTTGTGTAATGCTTGGATAAAAGAGATAAATTAGATGGGACAAAACTTCCACAAGAAGACAGTGCCAAGGAGTCAATGCAACTACTGAGTGAGAGAAAAATAAAGGGTGCTATAAGTTAAGAACAAGTCAAGGTAGTTGTAACATGGATAGCAATGAATGCAGTGAGCAACAACGATAAAGAAATGACCAGGCATAAGGTCAAACTCCTTAAACTTTTTCTACATTCCCTATGCTTGGTAGATCTTATATGCATCCTACGCTGAAACATAGATAAGGTACATGAACTGCTAGACATAATGCCTAAAAGAAAAATATTAACTCATGGAATACGTTGATTGTAGGATATGTGCCAAATAGATTCACTAAAGAGGTGTTAGAAATTTTTTTGGCCAATGCAACTGTCAAGTGTAAGGCTGGAATCCCCAACCTTTGCCGACATCAACCTACAACCTACCAGTGAAAAAGGCGTTAGAATTTTTTTTTCAAAAGAAATGTTGTTGATAGTGTACAACCAGTGCCGAAATAGAAGCACAGAGAGGGCACGTGAAACTTTTGACAAAATTCTTGAAAGAACTCTGGTCTCATGAGCTGCAACAATTGTAGGATATGCACAAAACACTTTTATTTAAAGGCTTTAGATATTTTCAAGCAAAAGCAATCCGTAGATGTAAAGCCAAATTCTACAGATTTTTCCAATCTCCTCCCTACGTATTCCAAAATGAGAGTGTTGGAACAAGGCACGAGCAATCCATCAATGTAGAGTGGAAGGGAAAATTTTATCAGGCATTACCAATGGGAAGACTCTAGTAACATGAATGCAAATGTGGGAGGATAAGCAAGCCTTGAGAGCATTCATAAACTAGTCCATAAGAGATTAGAGTCATTAAAAGATTTAAACTACCAAATGAACAAAAAATCCATTTCAGTTTCACGTACCTCTATGTGGAGAAACAAATAATAATCTATTATAATGTTTCAGACGAAAGCACATACAAATAACAACACACAGAAGCAATGCTTTTATTAATTAAAATCCCATTTAGAGACTCTCATGCTGGATCTTTCCCTCCTTCTAGCGCCATAATGTGGATGTAAAAATCTGCATATGGTTAGCATTTTAAAACCAAAATAATCCTCAACATCCCTATGAGATAATGAAACATGTTAGATAATGCTAAGTAAGATATTAAAACAACAAGAAAAACCAAATAAGCATACAAACAACATGAATCAACTTCATCTCACAGTGGATTGGTGTCACATGTGCTAGTGACCCTTTCCCAATCCTTGATAAAAGCTTAAGATGATGTAAATGCAATGGAGATGATGGGCAAGATGAGTTCTCAAATTAAGAGAGTAACCTTGCATAAAAGTTGTGGAGGATTTGCTCAAAGTTGAAGCTTCTATTTAAGGATTTTCAAAATGCTAAGTGTTGAAGAGAGACCAATGTGGGACTAAGATTGGACAAATGAAAGGACACTTGTCAAGTGGTGATTGGTTGATGTATGTGCAAGATTTGGGAAGAGTGCCCATGAGAGGGAAAATTTGAATTCAAATTTTGCAATGAATGTTGAGTTTGACCTTTGGAAGGGGACATGTAAGAGAAATGTAAGGCCTCATAAATGCTTTGTTGGGTGTACATGTCCACTTGGGGGGAGATTCAAACTTGGAGAATATTCTCCCTTTATGCCAAGTTAAAAATAAATATTTTGATAAATCAATTAAATGCAATTTCACGTGCAAGTGGCCAAATCTAGAGAATGCAAGTGGGTGAGGTTAGGATTAGATCAGGATTAATTAGCTAGGATGATGATTAGGATGAGTTTGACCTCTTTGACTTAGATATTTGATTTATTTAAATCAAGAAGGATGGAATATGCATTATGATGGATGTTTTATTTATTTGATTAAAAAGGTTGATGATAAGTTTGATTTATTTGATTTAAGCTGATGACTTTAGGAGACTGATAAATAAACTTGATTTATTTTCCGAATGGATGAATATGACCTAGTTGAATGCATTATGTCAATTTGACGGGTCTACACTTACCTATGAATAGGTGTCTTACCTGCTAACTTACCCTCAAGCTTAAAAAGAACTTTTATTTAAAAATCCTCTAGGTTTTTCATCCTAGGAAATACCTTATATCATAGAAGCATAGAGGGAACCCTATTGTGTTGCCTTAGTACTGATGAAACCTTGACTACTTTAACTGAGGTGCATAATGGGATTTGTGGCTCACACTTGAGTGGAATGACCTTGGTTAAGAAATTGATGAGGATGGGGTATTATTAGCCCACTATGGGGAAAGAGGCACATGACTATGTCAAAAGGTGCCTACAATGTCAGCAGCATGGGGACCTCATCCATGCTCTAGCTGAAGAGCTCCATCCTATTGTTACACCATGGCCCTTCTCACAGTGGGGGCTCAATCTCATCAGAAAAATAAGTCCCACTTCAACTAATGGCCACAAGTTCATCATAATCGCCACTGAGTACTTTACCAAGTGGGTGGAAGCCATACCCATGACATATATAACCAGGAAGCAGATATCAAATTTCATCCTAGACCATCTCATTTTCCACTATGGTGTCCTACAAGCCATTATCTTATATAATGGGACACCATTTAAGAATCAAGATGTCTGTGATTTGTGTGAAAAATTAAAAATCCAATATTGCTTCTCCACCCCATACTATCCCTAAGGCAATGGCCAAGTAGAAGCCACAAATAAAACCATTTTGAAAATCCTCAAGAAAATAGTCAATGATGCAGATCGTGACTAGCATCTACAACTCAATCCCACCCTCTAGGCCTACCGAACTAGCATCCACACACCTATCGGCACCACCCCCTTCTCCCTGGTCTATGGATCAGAAGTAGTACTCCCCATTGAGATCAAACTTTTGTCACTAAGAATATCATTACAAAACCTCATCACAGATGAAGAATACCGAGTATCAAGACTGGATGAGCAGCGTATAGATGCTTTAAATCATTTGCAAGTCTATCAGAACATACTCAAGAGGATCTATAACAAGAAAATCAGAAGCAAGCCTTTCCAAGTCAGAGAACTGGTACTAAAGGAGAATCAAAAGAATGTCCCAAATCCAAACAGCAAAGGAAAATTTGAACCCAATTGGTTGGGACCATTTGCTATCACAACAAGCTATAAGTTAGGGGCATATCAGTTATCAACACCTGAAGGGGAACCTCTGTAGGAGCCCATGAATAGATTCCATCTCAAAAAGTTTTATGCCTAATCTTTCAAGGTATAAAACCCAAAAAAAATAAAAAAAATAGAAAATGTCCTAAAAAAATGGTTACCTTGGTGAAAACCTAGCAAACAAGCGTCTTGGTGACAATAAAAAAAATAAAAATCAAAAAATCAAAAAATCAAAAAAAGGATCAAAAACAGTAAAGAGAAAAATCGTCCTCTAGTGAAAACCACTTCAGTGGCACTTTGGGCAAGTACCTTGGTGAAAACTTGGCAAACAAACACCTTGTGTAAATAAGCACTTTCCATCCACCAAGATCTTTATGGCTTGTTCTGCATCATCCATCCATTACGTATCCATCATCCATCACATTTAGATCTCCATCCACCACCCATCCATTTGACATCTACATCATAGCTTGGTCTTGTGTTCGTATCATGATCCCTCCTAGTACTATCAGCCCATCCTCAAGGTCAGTTTGTCCTACCTTTATCAGAGTAGTCTATTGCATCACATTGGGGGCATGTTCTCATTGGATCAGATTCATGTATATTCTTGAAGTCCTAAAATCTCAGAAAATCCAAAAACATCAGAAAATCCAAAAAATCCAAAAAAAATCAAAAAATCCAAAAAAATATAAAAACATCAAAAAATCACAAAATCCAAAAACATTCAAAACATATCAAAATCCCAAAATAGGTCAAAAAAAGTTTTAAAGTCAAAAAATAAAGTTGTAAGTCGAACTACGGGTCTCTGAGCCTTGAATGTAGGAAAGGTTGATCTTTGATCATCCCCTGAGACACTTAGGTCAATCCTTTAGGAGTCTATCATAATAAACTGACATTTCATCATGTATATCTTCATCTATAAATCGGCCAAGTCATCAGTCAAACTACGTGGTCTCTGTGTGTATAACATAGGAAAGGCTAATCTATTGATCAGCCCCTAAGGCCCCTAGGATAGGTCCTTAGGTTAGTCTCTTGGTCAAAATATTAGAAAACCCCAAAACATTGGAAAATCGAAAATCAAAACATTTATAAAATCTCAAAATAAATACCAAAAAAAACCTCAAAACATTTCGAAACTCCAAAAACATCCAAATATTTGAAAACAAATCCATCTATCTCATTTCGCTTTCACCTGCAATAACATCACTCATAATAAATGATCATCATCTTCAACCTTTCGTGAAACAATCAGAAACAAGTCTATCAGGTGAAAAGTGAAAACTCAAAACATCAAGTTTCAAGTTTAAGTTAGTATGTAAACAAGTGGGTCAATTCTTTGTGTCAATAGCCTATCATCCAATCAATCACATTACAATCATCTAATAACATCATGTCCTAGGATGTATCCTTCCTACAATGGGCATTATCTTTTAGAAATAGTTTCAGTTCTTATCCTTAAAAACACATTTCCTTTTGGTTAGTGGTATTGAAGAACATTAGCTTGTTTATTTACTTTATCTTTGTCTTTTGACTTATCTCTTTGCGCTCATTCCAATAACTTCTCAATTATGTCCAAACAAATGGATTTAGAGAGATAGGAATGGGGAAACAATCATTATCTTTTGTCTGTTGTGCTTGTTGGATGTCCTTGTAATATAAATTGGTGAATACTTGCTTTGTTAGATATTTATGGAGGGTTATTTAGACATATTTTTGACTATTGCATTGATAGGTTATACCTTTCTATGTTTTGGTCCGAGATGTTTGAAACTTCTAAAGTGCATCCTAGCAAGATTTTTGTATGTCAAGTGTGAACAAGAATACTCCAATTTGTTTGTCAAGTCAAAGTCCATCACACTATGTACAACGCCATCCTAGTTCTTTATACCTTGATGCATCGTACCTACATGTGTTATCAAACATAAGGCAAGTGGCCCTTTTAAAATCCCAACTCTTGATAAAAAAAATCATCCATTTCCCATCATCATCTCTCATAAAGTTGGCTTGTTGGATCCTCTTGTCATCAAGTCATGAATAGTTAATCATCATCATGAGTGCATCCATCCTACATCCACAAACCATTAGCATTTTGCACATCATCTCACATGCATGTTCATCATCATAATATAGATTTGTTAGTATAAGCATCTCATAAAACTATACATTTGCATAAAACATCCATTGCATAATCATATAGGCATTATCGCATCCTCCATCTCACATGCATTGCATTATCATTTAAATTGTTTAGGATAGTATAGATTAGTTATTCTAAGCATCTTAAAAAGCCATCTCATTTGCATCATCATCATAACCATCCATTATGAACCTATTTATCGTGAGATGGACCCTCAAATAGAATCTTTTCTCTCGATCTCTCGAGGGGGCAATGTACTAGTCTACTTCCTTCTACTAGGGCATCTGAAAAAATTAGATTTATTTTGAATTTTAATCATGGTAAGTTTATTCTTTGAACCAACGCAACAAGTACATTGCTTCAAAGAGGTGCAAAATGTAGACATGCAAAACTAGCATCATGCATTTAATCAAATTCATATTCATCCATTCATCAAATAAATCAAGCCTATTTGATTTATCTCTAAGATCCTTGATTTAAATTAAATAAACACTATCATTATACCCCTTAGCTAAATAAATCAAATATTTATTTAACTAAATCTTTATCATCTTTCATCTCCTTTTTTATTTAGTTTAATCTTTAAATCTAAAGAAACAAGGTCAAATCACCTAATCCTTTTTTAAATTAACTAAATCAGGATTAAATCTAATCTAATGCATGTCACATTCTCTAGATTTTCCCACTTGCACAAATAAATCAATTAATTCATTTATTAAATCCTCATTTTCCCTCAACAAGGCATCTTTGGAGAATATTCCCTCAAGTTTGAATTCAAATCAAGTTGACTTGTCCCTTCCAACATGGCATTAACTCCCCTCTTACATGTCCCCCACTTGGAATTTAAGTCTCTTTCTCTGGCTCCAACAAGCCAAATTTGAAATTTGGAAAGGCCAACTAATCTCATTTATTGGCACATTGACCAAAACTTGCACATCCTCCATCCACTCACATTTGGACAAGTGGCTCCTTCCTATTGGTTGAATATTTGTCCCACATTCACCCATTTTTCTTCTTCTCTCATCAAAATATTCTATAAATGGAGAGGCCATCCTTCATTCTTAGCATCCACAATCTCATGCAAAGTTACACTCTTCACATTGAAAGCTAATTTTTCCCATTATCATTTTCATCATTGATTTTTCAAGGGTTGGGAAAGGGTCACTTTTCACAACAAATGGACACCAATCCACTATGGAATAGGTATGCATTTGTGCTTCTTTGATACTTTCAATTAGTGCATTTGATCATTTTGTTTATGAAGTATTATACATTATTTCATAGGAGTATTTAGTGAGTTTGCATGAACTAACCTTTGTCATGGAGTTTAGATTGTGTGCAGATTTTGTAGGTACTCACATAAGTTGTATTTAGTGTGTTATCAAACATAAGATAATTGGCCCTTTGAAAACCCAACTCCATGGTAGATGTTCATCATCATAATCATCTTTTGTCTCGTTGAAATCTCTTCTTTCTTTCATTTTCTTCTTGATTTTTCATTCTAACAAGGTACTATGAAAATTAATCATCACAATCATTAAATCTTGCATCCACAAATTGTCAACACAAGGCATATAGAAACATTGATCATCTCATATGCATATAATATAGAGTTGTTATTCTACACATCTCATAATCATAACATTGCATACACATTTGCATATAAATAATCCATCACATCATCCATGGCATAATCATATAACCACCATCGCATCGCATCATAGATTAGGCATTTGCATCCATTTGCATAAAGCATCATCATATAAATATACATATCATCCATCATCCATCTGTATCATATAGAACATCTCACAAATCACCACATCACAATCATTTTGCATTTAATGTCATAAATCATCCCATATCATTATAAGCATCCAATGCACAATTAAACAAAGCATAAATAGGTACATAAACATTATACGCAATCCATCGCATTAAATTCATACATCTATCCATAATTATATAAAACATCTCATAAAAAACATTCATTATATCATTTCACATACACATTATACTATCATTACTCACATATCATTTTGTGTATCCACCATAAAGTATCTCCATATCATTTTGCATAACATATCACGTCATATAACATCACATCATAACATCATCACAAGTGCATATCACACATGGAAAATCACATACATTCATCAATGCATAGCTACATATCATGATCACTGCATTCACATCATTATCACCATCATAGCAAAAAAGGAAATTGAAAAAGAAATCATAGCATAAATCATCACATTTGCATCAACATACATAAAGTCATCATATAGATTACATCATCATAAAAACATACATATCATCTATCATCCATCTATATCACATATCATAAAAATTCATTTGCATATCATATGTCATCATTCATTAAAAGCATAATATAGATCTGTTAGTCACATAACCATCACATAATGCATATACACCATCAGAAAGAAATGCATCCATCACATAACACCATAACATTATTTCATAGCATATAGAAATAGAACCATCCATAAATGCATAATAAATAAATGATACATGACACATCATATCAACACCATCATCTCATATATATCAATAGGTAACTGTAATAGTACAAAATAACTGGATCACTATACACATGTAGTCAATAAGTACAAAAAGGCCCAACAAGCTATCAAAAATGAGCCCATATGGCAGAAAATAATAGTTTCTCGATCAAAATGAGGTCTAACCCTCCTATCTACTGCCCTCACCTCTGTTACCATGACCCTCTACCAGTATGTGGCTGGTCCGCTATGAGTAATCAGGGGCCTAGGCTACTCTGGGTATGGCTTGATGATAATGCAACCGATAATAGTCTTCCTCCCATATGGCCTCCCCGTATGAACAAAGAGGAAATGTGCTCTGAGAGGAGGAGGCTACCATGCTCTCTAATTGATGTATTTGACCCATCTCTACAGTTTCCTATAGCTATGCGGCCTTCCTCTATAGCACTACCTAGTCCCTCTCTACATGGACCTGATCTCTCTCTACTATCAAGGCCTGGACCTAGGCCTGCAACTATGCTATCATCCCATCCCTCGAATCTTGTTGACTTGTTGGCTATCTTGGCAGAGGCTAGATGTGAGGTTGGTCCTCACCCCCTGCTCATGGTGGTGTAGTGGCCCGATCCTAGTGCCCATCATTTCCACCCTCTGGCCCCTGGTCTCGATCCTACATCTGTACATCAGCACGAGTTTGATCCATCTGAATCTATCCCCATTGAGCCTATGGTAGTTGCACCTATGTAGGTTGATCCTATGTTGGTTGTCCTCCTAGAGGACCACTACCCCCTCATCCTCAGCCTGCTTCCCTACCCCTAGCTCTCCATCGAACCAAGGGTGCACCTAGAACTGTCAAATACAAAGGTGGTCAAAACCAATCTCTATACGCCTAAGTAACTCCTGGATCTACAAACCCCTGATCGTATGCCCATGGTTGGGCCACCAAATTCTTGAAACTATCAACTACCTCAGAGGTAGGAATATATCATCCCCAGGCACCCTGTGACATTGTACAAGAAAAAATGGCCACATAACCATCATCTGGCCTATCTTGTACCTCCCCAAACTAATGTTGAACTCATCTTGGTAGATATTGCTCAATCATGGTATGCTCCTGCCCCTGCATAAGTTGATCCTAGTGGGAAAATAATAATTGTTGTAAATCATCGATCCATTCAGGCTAACCAAGGTAGGGATGCCATGTAAACACTGTCATCTCAACAATAACCCTCCTCCAGTGAGGGATCCCATGCTTGCCTCTGTGTGTGAAGGACACACCGCCCCTGTAGTGCCAAACCACTCGATCATTTGGTCTATTGGCATTGGAACAATCTGTGGCCAAAGAACAGAGATGTACGTCCATGCCCACACATGAAGAAGCATGACACTTGCACCAAGTTTTCGACCATCAAAGTATGCCTACTCATGTAAATCTCTATAAAGGGAGGCAAGAAGAACCAAACCCCATGCAAAATAGAGTGGTTTGTCATGAACCATCCGCTCCTAGCAAAGCCCACAACCAGGACTAAAATACTAGCCTCGTTGATCTGAGGCAACAAAACCTAAAATAATAGCAGCTATCACTAGAAAAAATGGTGACATAAGCTACCGGTGATGCTCCAGCTCTATCTAGCCCTCACAAAACATGATCTCATTTGTGGCTAGGATTGCATGACAGGAATCCTATCTGGCATCCATATCATGAATAACTCATCGACCATGTATCGACAATCTAAGGATGTGTCGCACGTCCTCTAAGGTAACGATGGCCTCACCAATGGGAAGATGAAACGACAATGTCTCACTATGCCATCTCTCGGCAAGCACAAAAATCATGCCAAGGTGGGTCTGCATGGGCGTTGCATAAGCAATATACCATAGCCCCATCTCTTGCAGTCGATCTTGCTCCCTGTTAGTCAGATCACGTAGGTAACCAAATATATCCCATAATTTGTGCTTGTGATAATAGAGCTCCCTCGCCCCCTCCTACATCAGGAAAGATCACTATGTTAAAATCATTGAGAAATTTTATCCTGGGCATTCAAAAAACTAGTCCAATATTGCAAACTGTGAAGGTGTCACAGTTTGAAATTTGCAAATAGTGACGCTGGGGTCTCAAAATCCCAAACTGCACCGTGATAGTGCACTTTTCTTAAAAACCCCAAACCCTAATTCTAAAGTCCACCATGGCGTAGGAGTTTGAAAGCCCAGTGCTCCATTTCATGAAGGCATAGGAGTTTGAGGAATCTTTTCAAAATCCAAACTCCACCACAGTGGTCCATCTTGTGATGGTGGTTCAGTTTGGTGGACCAAGCGGTCCAGTTTGAAATTTTAGCAGCACTATATTGCACTGCTGAAAGAGACCTAGTTTTAAAAAGTAATAAATAAGCACGTAAAATGAAAAACAAAGCTTAGGTAAGGATCACATACAGGTGCACCAATTCCAAGAGGTTGTTGGTATGTCCCTACTCGGTTGGAGATATGCAATGGGAGCTATCATTGCACCATCTCGTCAGGGAATCAGAGCTCGAATCGTGAAATCTCTTAAGGGTGAATGTGTTCAAATGAACTGGAGGTGGCCCCTCGAGGCCTATTTAAGCCTTAAAATTAGGGTTTTTATGACCCCGTTCGGCCATCTAGTTAGGGTTTTGGACCCCCGGTTCCATTTTTGTCCATCTGAGGGCCCTTTTGCACCGATTTTTGGCATTTTACCTCATTTTTGACTTCCTAGAGCCTTTATGGACCTATCAAGTACATTGTCCTTTTTTTTGCAAGATCACTAAAAAAATTAGAATTCTCATCCGATATCTCGAGGGGGTAGTATGCTACCATAATTTCCTTCACCGAGGTAGTAGTGAAGCAATTTTGAAGAAAAAAAATCAGAAATTTTTTTTTTTGATCGAGACTGTTTATTCTTTGAACCAATGCAACAAGTGCACTACTTCAAAGAGGGGAAAAATGTAGACATGAAAAATGTACTGATTGACATTACACATCTGATCTCAACCACTAACATCGCTTCATCCTGAATCATCCTTCGGTCTAGGGTATGTGCAAGACCATGATGGGCCAAAAAGTGGCAATATTATGGGTATTTGTAGGGTATGTGGCTAACGAATTTTTTTACCCAAAATTGATGAAATGAAAAGGGTTTTTAGAGGAGATTCTCATCTTTCCACCAATATAAATTATTCTTTAAATTCTATTTAATAAATTATTATTATTCATTTTCTATTAGAATTACAACTAAAGTCCTAATCGATAGGCTAATTGAAAAACATCTATAACTTTCAAACAGTATGACATTTTTTGAATTCGAAACATGCATCACAAAATAACTGGATCACTATACACATGTAGTCAATAAGTACAAAAAGGCCCAACAAGCTATCAAAAATGAGCCCATATGGCACAAAAGAATAGTTTCTCGATCAAAATGAGGTCTAACCCTCCTATCTACTGCCCTCACCTCTGTTACCATGACCCTCTACCAGTATGTGGATGGTCCGCTATGAGTAATCACGGGCCTAGGCTACTCTGGGTATGGCTTGATGATAATGCAACCGATAATAGTCTTCCTCCCATATGGCCTCCCCGTATGAAAAAAGAGGAAATGTGCTCTGAGAGGAGGAGGCTACCATGCTCTCTAATTGATGTATTTGACCCATCTCTACAGTTTCCTATAGCTATGCGGCCTTCCTCTATAGCACTACCTAGTCCCTCTCTACATGGACCTGATCTCTCTCTACTATCAAGGCCTGGACCTAGGCCTGCAACTATGCTATCATCCCATCCCTCGAATCTTGTTGACCTGTTGGCTATCTTGGCAGAGGCTAGATGTGAGGTTGGTCCTCACCCCCTGCTCATGGTGGTGTAGTGGCCCGATCCTAGTGCCCATCATTTCCACCCTCTGGCCCCTGGTCTCGATCCTACATCTGTACATCAGCACGAGTTTGATCCATCTGAATCTATCCCCATTGAGCCTATGGTAGTTGCACCTATGTAGGTTGATCCTATGTTGGTTGTCCTCCTAGAGGACCACTACCCCCTCATCCTCAGCCTGCTTCCCTACCCCTAGCTCTCCATCGAACCAAGGGTGCACCTAGAACTGTCAAATACAAAGGCGGTCAAAACCAATCTCTATACGCCTAAGTAACTCCTGGATCTACAAACCCCTGATCGTATGCCCATGGTTGGGCCACCAACTTCTTGAAACTATCAACTACCTCAGAGGTAGGAATATATCATCCCCAGGCACCCTGTGACATTGTACAAGAAAAAATGGCCACATAACCATCATCTGGCCTATCTTGTACCTCCCCAAACTAATGTTGAACTCATCTTGGTAGATATTGCTCAATCATGGTATGCTCCTGCCCCTGCATAAGTTGATCCTAGTGGGAAAATAATAATTGTTGTAAATCATCGATCCATACAGGCTAACCAAGGTAGGGATGCCATGTAAACACTGTCATCTCAACAATAACCCTCCTCCAGTGAGGGATCCCATGCTTGCCTCTGTGTGTGAAGGACACACCGCCCCTGTAGTGCCAAACCACTCGATCATTTGGTCTAATTGGCATTGGAACAATCTGTGGCCAAAGAACAGAGATGTACGTCCATGCCCACACATGAAGAAGCATGACACTTGCACCAAGTTTTCGACCATCAAAGTATGCCTACTCATGTAAATCTCTATAAAGGGAGGCAAGAAGAACCAAACCCCATGCAAAATAGAGTGGTTTGTCATGAACCATCCGCTCCTAGCAAAGCCCCCAACCAGGACTAAAATACTAGCCTCGTTGATCTGAGGCAACAAAACCTAAAATAATAGCAGCTATCACTAGAAAAAATGGTGACATAAGCTACCGGTGATGCTCCAGCTCTATCTAGCCCTCACAAAACATGATCTCATCGTGGCTAGGATTGCATGACAGGAATCCTATCTGGCATCCATATCATGAATAACTCATCGACCATGTATCGACAATCTAAGGATGTGTCGCACGTCCTCTAAGGTAACGATGGCCTCACCAATGGGAAGATGAAACGACAATGTCTCACTATGCCATCTCTCGGCAAGCACAAAAATCATGCCAAGGTGGGTTTGCATGGGCGTTGCATAAGCAATATACCATAGCCCCATCTCTTGCAGTCGATCTTGCTCCCTGTTAGTCAGATCACGTAGGTAACCAAATATATCCCATAATTTGTGCTTGTGATAATAGAGCTCCCTCGCCCCCTCCTACATCAGGAAAGATCACTATGTTAAAATCATTGAGAAATTTTATCCTGGGCATTCAAAAAACTAGTCCAATATTGCAAACTGTGAAGGTGTCACAGTTTGAAATTTGCAAATAGTGACGCTGGGGTCTCAAAATCCCAAACTGCACCGTGATAGTGCACTTTTCTTAAAAACCCCAAACCCTAATTCTAAAGTCCACCATGGCGTAGGAGTTTGAAAGCCCAGTGCTCCATTTCATGAAGGCATAGGAGTTTGAGGAATCTTTTCAAAATCCAAACTCCACCACAGTGGTCCATCTTGTGATGGTGGTTCAGTTTGGTGGACCAAGCGGTCCAGTTTGAAATTTTAGCAGCACTATATTGCACTGCTGAAAGAGACCTAGTTTTAAAAAGTAATAAATAAGCACGTAAAATGAAAAACAAAGCTTAGGTAAGGATCACATACAGGTGCACCAATTCCAAGAGGTTGTTGGTATGTCCCTACTCGGTTGGAGATATGCAATGGGAGCTATCATTGCACCATCTCGTCAGGGAATCAGAGCTCGAATCGTGAAATCTCTTAAGGGTGAATGTGTTCAAATGAACTGGAGGTGGCCCCTCGAGGCCTATTTAAGCCTTAAAATTAGGGTTTTTATGACCCCGTTCGGCCATCTAGTTAGGGTTTTGGACCCCCGGTTCCATTTTTGTCCATCTGAGGGCCCTTTTGCACCGATTTTTGGCATTTTACCTCATTTTTGACTTCCTAGAGCCTTTATGGACCTATCAAGTACATTGTCCTTTTTTTTGCAAGATCACTAAAAAAATTAGAATTCTCATCCGATATCTCGAGGGGGTAGTATGCTACCATAATTTCCTTCACCGAGGTAGTAGTGAAGCAATTTTGAAGAAAAAAAATCAGAAATTTTTTTTTTTGATCGAGACTGTTTATTCTTTGAACCAATGCAACAAGTGCACTACTTCAAAGAGGGGAAAAATGTAGACATGAAAAATGTACTGATTGACATTACACATCTGATCTCAACCACTAACATCGCTTCATCCTGAATCATCCTTCGGTCTAGGGTATGTGCAAGACCATGATGGGCCAAAAAGTGGCAATATTATGGGTATTTGTAGGGTATGTGGCTAACGAATTTTTTTACCCAAAATTGATGAAATGAAAAGGGTTTTTAGAGGAGATTCTCATCTTTCCACCAATATAAATTATTCTTTAAATTCTATTTAATAAATTATTATTATTCATTTTCTATTAGAATTACAACTAAAGTCCTAATCGATAGGCTAATTGAAAAACATCTATAACTTTCAAACAGTATGACATTTTTTGAATTCGAAACATGCATCACAAAATAACTGGATCACTATACACATGTAGTCAATAAGTACAAAAAGGCCCAACAAGCTATCAAAAATGAGCCCATATGGCACAAAAGAATAGTTTCTCGATCAAAATGAGGTCTAACCCTCCTATCTACTGCCCTCACCTCTGTTACCATGACCCTCTACCAGTATGTGGATGGTCCGCTATGAGTAATCACGGGCCTAGGCTACTCTGGGTATGGCTTGATGATAATGCAACCGATAATAGTCTTCCTCCCATATGGCCTCCCCGTATGAAAAAAGAGGAAATGTGCTCTGAGAGGAGGAGGCTACCATGCTCTCTAATTGATGTATTTGACCCATCTCTACAGTTTCCTATAGCTATGCGGCCTTCCTCTATAGCACTACCTAGTCCCTCTCTACATGGACCTGATCTCTCTCTACTATCAAGGCCTGGACCTAGGCCTGCAACTATGCTATCATCCCATCCCTCGAATCTTGTTGACCTGTTGGCTATCTTGGCAGAGGCTAGATGTGAGGTTGGTCCTCACCCCCTGCTCATGGTGGTGTAGTGGCCCGATCCTAGTGCCCATCATTTCCACCCTCTGGCCCCTGGTCTCGATCCTACATCTGTACATCAGCACGAGTTTGATCCATCTGAATCTATCCCCATTGAGCCTATGGTAGTTGCACCTATGTAGGTTGATCCTATGTTGGTTGTCCTCCTAGAGGACCACTACCCCCTCATCCTCAGCCTGCTTCCCTACCCCTAGCTCTCCATCGAACCAAGGGTGCACCTAGAACTGTCAAATACAAAGGCGGTCAAAACCAATCTCTATACGCCTAAGTAACTCCTGGATCTACAAACCCCTGATCGTATGCCCATGGTTGGGCCACCAACTTCTTGAAACTATCAACTACCTCAGAGGTAGGAATATATCATCCCCAGGCACCCTGTGACATTGTACAAGAAAAAATGGCCACATAACCATCATCTGGCCTATCTTGTACCTCCCCAAACTAATGTTGAACTCATCTTGGTAGATATTGCTCAATCATGGTATGCTCCTGCCCCTGCATAAGTTGATCCTAGTGGGAAAATAATAATTGTTGTAAATCATCGATCCATACAGGCTAACCAAGGTAGGGATGCCATGTAAACACTGTCATCTCAACAATAACCCTCCTCCAGTGAGGGATCCCATGCTTGCCTCTGTGTGTGAAGGACACACCGCCCCTGTAGTGCCAAACCACTCGATCATTTGGTCTAATTGGCATTGGAACAATCTGTGGCCAAAGAACAGAGATGTACGTCCATGCCCACACATGAAGAAGCATGACACTTGCACCAAGTTTTCGACCATCAAAGTATGCCTACTCATGTAAATCTCTATAAAGGGAGGCAAGAAGAACCAAACCCCATGCAAAATAGAGTGGTTTGTCATGAACCATCCGCTCCTAGCAAAGCCCCAACCAGGACTAAAATACTAGCCTCGTTGATCTGAGGAACAAAACCTAAAATAATAGCAGCTATCACTAGAAAAAATGGTGACATAAGCTACCGGTGATGCTCCAGCTCTATCTAGCCCTCACAAAACATGATCTCATTTGTGGCTAGGATTGCATGACAGGAATCCTATCTGGCATCCATATCATGAATAACTCATCGACCATGTATCGACAATCTAAGGATGTGTCGCACGTCCTCTAAGGTAACGATGGCCTCACCAATGGGAAGATGAAACGACAATGTCTCACTATGCCATCTCTCGGCAAGCACAAAAATCATGCCAAGGTGGGTCTGCATGGGCGTTGCATAAGCAATATACCATAGCCCCATCTCTTGCAGTCGATCTTGCTCCCTGTTAGTCAGATCACGTAGGTAACCAAATATATCCCATAATTTGTGCTTGTGATAATAGAGCTCCCTCGCCCCCTCCTACATCAGGAAAGATCACTATGTTAAAATCATTGAGAAATTTTATCCTGGGCATTCAAAAAACTAGTCCAATATTGCAAACTGTGAAGGTGTCACAGTTTGAAATTTGCAAATAGTGACGCTGGGGTCTCAAAATCCCAAACTGCACCGTGATAGTGCACTTTTCTTAAAAACCCCAAACCCTAATTCTAAAGTCCACCATGGCGTAGGAGTTTGAAAGCCCAGTGCTCCATTTCATGAAGGCATAGGAGTTTGAGGAATCTTTTCAAAATCCAAACTCCACCACAGTGGTCCATCTTGTGATGGTGGTTCAGTTTGGTGGACCAAGCGGTCCAGTTTGAAATTTTAGCAGCACTATATTGCACTGCTGAAAGAGACCTAGTTTTAAAAAGTAATAAATAAGCACGTAAAATGAAAAACAAAGCTTAGGTAAGGATCACATACAGGTGCACCAATTCCAAGAGGTTGTTGGTATGTCCCTACTCGGTTGGAGATATGCAATGGGAGCTATCATTGCACCATCTCGTCAGGGAATCAGAGCTCGAATCGTGAAATCTCTTAAGGGTGAATGTGTTCAAATGAACTGGAGGTGGCCCCTCGAGGCCTATTTAAGCCTTAAAATTAGGGTTTTTATGACCCCATTCGGCCATCTAGTTAGGGTTTTGGACCCCCGGTTCCATTTTTGTCCATCTAAGGGCCCTTTTGCACCAATTTTTGGCATTTTACCTCATTTTTGACTTCCTAGAGCCTTTATGGACCTATCAAGTACATTATCCTTTTTTTCGCAAGATCACTAAAAAAATTAGAATTCTCATCCGATATCTCGAGGGGGTAGTATGCTACCATAATTTCCTTCACCGAGGTAGTAGTGAAGCAATTTTGAAGAAAAAAAATCAGAAATTTTTTTTTTTTGATCGAGACTGTTTATTCTTTGAACCAATGCAACAAGTGCACTACTTCAAAGAGGGGAAAAATGTAGACATGAAAAATGTACTGATTGACATTACACATCTGATCTCAACCACTAACATCGCTTCATCCTGAATCATCCTTCGGTCTAGGGTATGTGCAAGATCATGATGGGCCAAAAAGTGCAATATTATGGGTATTTGTAGGGTATGTGGCTAACGACTTTTTTTACCCAAAATTGATGAAATGAAAAGGATTTTTAGAGGAGATTCTCATCTTTCCACCAATATAAATTATTCTTTAAATTCTATTTAATAAATTATTATTATTCATTTTCTATTAGAATTACAACTAAAGTCCTAATCGATAGGCTGATTGAAAAACATCTATAACTTTCAAACAGTATGACATTTTTTGAATTAAACATGCATCACATTCTATTCTTCTTATAATATAGGATTAAAAAAGAAAAAATTAAATTTCATGAAGTTTTGACCAAGTTAAGGTGGTTAGACATATGAGTTTTTATATTTTTAAAAGTTGTAATAAAAAATTCATAATTAATTATTTACTTGAAAAAAATTACAAAAAAAAATATGCATCACATCCGACATGAATCATATACTTATATATAAAATCTTATAAAAAATATTATCATTTTATTATGGTTAGGTGGTCGGTTACTACACCTACTTATTTTTCCCAAATTTAAGTACTCGCATTGAAATTTCAAATTTTCACCAAATAGATTTTATTTATTTTTAAATAAACCTAGTAGTTTAGAAACTACATTCAATTTTCTATAGATTCTATTCTTACATATTTTTGAAATAATATAGATAACTTATTCAAATTTTTACATCAAGTTCCCTAACTCTGATTTTTCTGAATTTTTTGCCACTTAAGGGACTGTTTTTTCCATGATGATCCTGCACATACCCTCTAACCATTTAATCAAATACCTTTATTTGATTAAATTCATCAATGTTCCTCTCTTAATTGAATAAATCATTTATCTAATTAAGTCATCATTTCTCATTAATTAAGTCAACTAGTCTGATCTAATTATCCCTATTTAAATTAAATAATCAATTTTATTTGATTAAATCTCTAAAGTTCATCCATTAAATTAAATAAATTAAAACCTTATTTTATTTAATCTAACTTCATCTCCTTGGTTAAATAAAAGAAAAAATATTTATTTAATTAATCTTGAAATCATATTGAATATTTTCATGATGTTGAGACAAGACTCTGAACGGATGGCGCTCGTCGAGTCTGTGTGCCAAGCTAGGGCATCCGTGCCCTAGCTCGATCTCTGCTTCTAATTGTTCCTGCGTGGGGTGGGGGTTTGTGTCTATTTTTTTGGGGGCGTGGGTTCTCTTTTTCTTCACTTTGTTCTCTTCTCTACTGCTGCACTCTGTTCTTCTTGCGTGGGTGGTCACTTCTTGGTGCTGGGCGGAGTGTGGTGGGTTGCTGGAAGCAGCGACTGCTTGGTGTGGCTCAGGCCTTTGGGCCAGGGACTTCTCCCTCTGTGTGGCCTCTTCTTGAAGCTGCCTTCTTTGCGCACTTCCATTATTTTGCTGTGAGCGTGGGGCGGGGTTTCCAAAACCCTTGTGTGGTTTTATCTCTCAAGTGCATGCATGCCCATTGTGGGCCGGGTATAATGCTGTCTGGGGAGGCCTCGGGTGCTAGCCCCAAAATGGATTTTCGATCTGCTATTGGTGCGAAGTCTCCATCGCATGCTTCGAAGGTTTTCAATAATAATCTGTATTTTTCTGAATCTGGGCTAGATGGAGTGGGCTCATCTAGTGGGGCTCGGATCACGAAAATCAATGGTTGTCTAGAACGCTGCAAGGAGAGGCCAAAACTTGTCATCCCATTGGAGATGGTTGTGGAGGACATTGAGTATTACTCGTGGCACTCTTTTTATTGCAAGTTTTTGGGTATGCGGATCTCGATGCAATTTCTGGAGTCTTGGGCCCAACGAACCTAGATGCCAGAGGGTGAGATGGATATAAAGCTCCTAGCAAACAATTATTTCATGGTTACCTTTGACTGCATGGCTGACCGCAATAAGGTATTTGAAGGGGGGCCCTATTTTTACAACCAGGTTGGGTTGTTTATTAAACCGTGGCATGCTGGTTTCAACCCTGCGGAGGAGCTTCCGACTCGTGTCCCTGTGTGGGTTCGGCTTCCATGCTTTCCAGTTGAATGTTGGTGGGATGACATCTTGCATTTATTGGGGTCGATGCTCGGGAAGCCGGTTGGTTCTTCGCAACAGACTCAATTTAAAAAGGTGATAACTTTTGCCCGTATCTGTGTAGAAATTGACTTAAGTAAGCCATTACCAGATTCTTTGGATATGTCGGTGGGTCCTCACTCTTGGGTGCAGTCATTGGACTATGAAACTCTCCCATTTCGATGTCGCCTCTACCATGAATATGGTCACCTTCAACGAAGATGCCCAAAGGCTAGGCTTGTGGTGCATCCGACTTCCCAAACTGATCGCAACCCACCTAGGGAAGATAAAGGAAAGGATCCCATCCCAGGGGATGAGACTGGTCCTGATGGCTTTGTCCCTGTAAGAAATCGTAACAGAAACTGAGGTCAAAAGAGGACCTTGAAGGAAAGACAAGATGAAGATTCCTTTAACAGATTCGAGGTCTTGGATGACCTTGGCCAACAGGAAGTGAATCCAGGATTGGTGAATTTGGATCAGGGTATTGTGTGTTTGGAACATGCAGATCCTCCTTCTGGGGTTTCTATGGATACACAAGTTATGGGAGATGTGCAAATGGTGACCGACCTACAAATGGATGGTCAGGTGGGGTTGGATCCTACTGCTGAAATGAAGAAGATTGAGGGAGATGGTACTATATTGGCTCTGCATGCAGGAATGGATGATGGGAAGAATATCAAGTCTTCTCCTTCTCCTTTGGGTCTCCATCAAAAGGATATCAAGAAAGGATTGGGGGAGAAAACTTCAAGGCTTGGAAGGAAAAAGGATATGGAAAAGATTAAGTTAGCTAGGGAAACTTTGGTGGAGTCAGGGTCGGTTAAGACTCTGGATTCACACTTCTCAAGCTCGTTGAAATGATTGTATTATCATGGAATGCAAGGGGCTTAAACAGCAGCCCTCGACAAAAGGTTGTTCGCGAGTTGGTTAGAAGTCAATCTCCTGATGTTCTATTCCTACAGGAGACTAAGTTATCTGTGGAATGTATGCTTGGTTTATCTCCTAAGCTGTGGAGAAGTGGCGAATGCCAGTGCATTGGTGCTCAAGGGTCTGCGGGTGGAGTGGCTTGTCTTTGGAATCCTCGGAAGATCCGCCCTCTTTGGTGGATGTCCTGCAAGTCCTCTATCTCTATGATTGCCTCTTGTTCTGAGACTGGGGAGTCTATTCTCCTCTCCAATATCTATGCGCCTATTGAGTTTCAAGGTAAGCAACTCTTGTGGAATCATATTAGATTTGTTCGGAGTATGGCTCCTTTTCTTCCATGGATTTTGGCTGGTGACTTTAATGCTATCTCTGAGTTGGCTGAGAAGCGTGGTGGCATTGCAAGGTTGGAGCCTTCTGCGATGCTTCTTCAGGATAACATATCTGCTTTGAACCTAATAGATGTAAAGCCTACTAATGGTCAATTCACCTGGAATAATCGTAGGATTGGGGATGACTGCATCTCTGAAAGACTTGACTGGTTTCTGGTGTCCTGTTCTTGGGTTGGTGGTTGTGGTCTTCTAGCTCTGAAATTTTGGATTGGAGAGGGTATGACCATTGGCCTATCAAACTTATTGTCTCCTCTGTTCGTGTTTCCCGGTCACCCCCTTTCAAGTTTTAGATTATGTGGCTCTGTGAGCCCTCTCTTTATGACTATGTGGTTGAATGGTGGAGACATGGTAGACCTGCTTATGGCACAGCAATGTATATTTTTTCTAAGATTCTCCAATTTGTCAAATATCAGCTTAAGCGATGGAACCGTTAGTGCTTTGGGAACATTTTTCATGCTAAGGTTGCTACCCAGGCTGAGCTGGATAGTATTACGAGGGTGATCAGGGAAGATGGTGTGACTGCCAATCTCCTCCAAGAGGAGGCCAGGGCCCTGAAAGTGCTAGAGGAGTGTGAATTGCGGGAGGAAATCTTCTGGAAACAAAAGGCTCGAATTGAATGGCTTCAAGAGGGGGATAAAAATACAGCCTTCTTCTTCAATTTGGTCAAAGCTAGATGCCATGGGAATTCCATCTCTGTTCTTGTTAATGACACTGGTGAGCACCTTTCCTCTTTTAAGGATATTTCATGTGAAGCTGTGTAGTATTTTACTTCCCTATTTAGGGAGGATTCTCAGGGGGCTGCGGATGAGGAGGCCCAAGTTTTGTCTTGCATCCCTTCTTTGGTTACTATGGAGATGAATGAGCGCCTTATGGGCGATATCTCGATCGAAGAGCTTGAGCGCACGGTGTTCCAGATGAAGAAAGGAAAAGCTCTTGGCCCTGATGGTTTCCCAATGGAGTTCTTTCAGGAATTTTGGGATATTATTAAGTCGGACTTATTGGCGGTTGTCCAGGAATCTCAGAAGAACAAGCAGATGTTAAGGGCCCTGAATTCTACTTTCCTGGCTCTCATCCCCAAATGTGATGGGGTAGATAGGTTAAGTCAATTTAGGCCCATTTCTCTTTGCAATGTGGTTTACAAAATTATCTCTAAAATTATTGCCGATAGATTGAAAAAATGGCTTAAAGTGCTTATTTCTGAGGAACAGAGTGGCTTTGTGGCGGGAAGACAAATTTTGGATGGGGTGGTTATTGCCACGGAGACTATTCATTCTATGGACAGCTCCAATGATAAGGCAATGTTCATCAAGTTGGACATGGCAAAGGCATATGACAGAGTTCGATGGTCCTTCCTTTGGAAGATTCTTGGAGCCTTTGGTTTTGGGGATGATTGGATTCATTGGGTCAGGAGTTGTGTTACTTTAGTCTCCTTTTCTGTTCTAATTAATGGTGAGCCCTCTGAGCTTTTTGGAGCCTCTAGGAGATTACGTCAAGGTGACCCGTTGGCTCCGTATCTGTTTCTGCTTTTTGTGGAAGGTTTGGGAAGGTTGTTGAGAAGAAATGTGGAGAGGGGTCTCATTCAGGGATGGCGATGGGGAGGTAACATTCCCCCTCAGTCTCATCTTCAGTTTGTGGATGATACGACGTTGATGGGTATGGCTACAATTCGAGAAGCTACTAGCTTGCGTGCGGTGTTGGATGTCTACTTGACTGCCTCAGGTCAATTGATTAATGAAGATAAGTCCTCCATCTTCTTCTTTAATACTCCTGGTCCCATTCAAAGGAGGATAACCAATATCTTGCATTTTCAGGTTGGGTCCCTTCCTTTGACCTATCTTGGGATTCCTATCTTTGTCAAAAGGATGCCTCCGGAGTCATGGCAGAACATTCTGGATAAGTTTCAGTCAAAGGTTAATCACTGGACCCATAGATGGTTATCCTTTGCTGGCCGGGTTTAGCTGATCAAATCTGTGGTTCAGGCCCTCCCCATCTATAGGTGCATGCTCCAGGTGGCCCCAGTCGGCTTTGTTCAAGATATGGATGCTTTAGCCAGACAATTTCTATGGGCAGGTAATATTTCGTCCTCCAAATGGAGCTTGGTTAGATGGGAGCTAGTCTGTAGCCCACGACATTATGGCGGGCTCGGATTAAGGCAGTCATCTTTTTCTGGGATTGCGCTTGCTGCTAAATTGTACTGGAGATGGTGTGTGGAGCAGGACCAGACTTGGGCCAGGATCTTATCTCATAAATATTTCTCTGGGATCCCTCAGATTGATATTCCCCGCTATCCCTTGGTGGGGAAAGGATCTGTGATTTGGGGTACGCTCAAGAAGGGGGCTGCTCTCATCAAGGATGGTTTATTTTGGATTTGCAAAAATGGATCGAAGGCTCACTTTTGGTCTGATTCTTGGGATGGCTTTCCTCCCCTTGTTTCCCAGTTCCCTAACCTGTTGCCCCTTTGCCATCGATTTGTTGAGGCTGGTTGGAATAGGGTGAGAGACTTTAAGACTGTGTCCCCTCATGGTCAGTTGACGGTGGCTAGGTGGAAGACTCTTGAGGAGTGGCCTGTGGTTGGTATGGAGGAGGAGTGCGCGAAACTGCAGAGTATCCTTTCTAGCAGGAGTTGTAGCTCCCTCCTAGATGGTGATGTTTTATCTTGGTCTCCCAACCCCAAAGGTGTTTTTACTATTGCCTCTGGGTACCAGGTGCTTTTATCTCACAAGCTGGATGGAGTGGAGGTTCAATGGTGGAAGAGAGTTTGGAATAAGTTTTCTTGGCCAAAGTGTAACTGTTTCATGTGGACTTTGGCCTGGAATAAATGCTTGACTTGGGATAATATTCAGAAAGGGGGATTTCAGGGCCCTTCCATGTGTGTTTTGTGTAGGACTGGGGAGGAGGACTCTGCTCACTTGTTTTTTCGATGCCCCTTTGCCCTGAGGCTGTGCCATTTTTGGTGGGGGGTCTGGAAACATCCTTGTGTTCATGCCTCCTCCCTGGTGGATTTCTGGAGTAGTCTCGGTAGACCTCCCACTTCGGCATCTTTCTTACAGGACATGTGGTATGTTGGGCCCACCTTCCTTCTCTGGCAAATTTGGCTTGAGCGGAATCGTAGAATCTTCCGAGATGAAAAGATGGTTGCTCAGCAGATCTGGCAGAGAATTTTGGGTATGGTTCGGGAGACGGTGGTTGCGAAGTGCGAGGTGGTGTATCCCTTGGAGAAAGAGGATGCTGAGAAGGTGGAGAGATTGGGTCTTCAGGATCTATCTCTGGCCTCTGCCTGTGTCCGGAGGGGAAGGCAGGTGAATAAGAAAGTCCTACGAGTGGGTAAATGGATTCCCCCTCCTACTGGAATTCTGAAGATTAATACTGATGGGTCCTCAAAAGGAAATCCTGGGCCAGCTGGGATTGGGGGAGTTGGTAGGGATTCATCGGGGAAGGTGGTACTTTTCTTCTCCATTTATGAAGGGGTGCAGACTATCAACCTTATGGAAGGTCTGGCAATCTTATCTGCCCTTGAGCGGGCCTTCACTTTGGGGTGGACTAAGGTTATCTGTGAGTCTGACTCATAGGTTTTGGTTAATTTGCTTAATGCTCGCCAGGTGGTTGATGTCAGTTGGCAGTTGGCTAGAATGGTTCAACAGATTTTGCAGATTAGCTCCTTGATGGAGATGGTTTCTTTTGTCCATATTCCGAGGGAATGGAATAGGGCAGCGGATTGCTTGGCGAAATGGGCTTCAGAGCATCTTGATGGATGAAAGATTGAGGGGTGGGAGCAACTTTCCCAGGAGCTCCGCCATGATTTGGAAAGTATTATTGCGGAGGATGGAGAGGAGATTGGGGATGAATCATTTGGGTTCTTGCCTTTTCTTTTGCTTCTTCTTGTCTTTGTGGGCTTAGGCCCTTCGCTTTGTTGTAATGCTCTTTTCTAAATTTCAATAAAGTTTTTACCCCTTTTATATAAAAAAAAATCTTGAAATCATATTCTTCTCATATTTGATTTAAATCAATCCATAAATCTCAATCAATGTGTCACATCATTCTAATCTCTCATTCAATTAAATAACCTTGATTAATTTAATCTCTTCTCATTTCCCATCCTCTAGCTTTTGCAACTTACACATGAAAATAGATTTAATTCATTTATTAAATGTCTATTTTCTCTCACAAGGCATCTTTAAAGGAATATTCCTCAAATTTGAATTCAAAATCCAAGTGGACTTTGTCCTTCCAAAAAGGCATTTACTCCACCTAGAAAGTACTTTTTCCTTGAGCCAAGTGGCATTCAATGCACCTTCTTTCCCTCTTACATGTCATTTCAACAATTTCAAAATTCAAATATATGCATTTATTGACACATTCTTCAAAACTTGCACATCCTCCATCCACTCACATATTGACAAGTGGCACTTTGTCATTGGTTAATTCTTAGTCCCACATTTCTCTATTTTGGACATCTCCTCAACTTGACATTCTATAAATAAGATACTTCATTCCTCATTTGATCATCCACAACTTGAGTAAACTTACTATACTCAAATTCACAGCAATCTTCATCCATCTTATTGAATTTTATAGCTAGGTTATGCAGATTTTGTTTTGGAGCACTCATCAATCTTCAACAAAGTGGATCACAATCTTCATTAAATCATCAAAGCTAGCATTGGATTTGGGAAAGAACCAATTTTCACATCAAATTGGCACCAACTTCCTCAAGAGATCAAGAGTTTGCTTTGTTTTAGAATAGGATTCGATACTTTAGATTTAAGTTTGTTGTGTTCTTCATGTTATTCCTTTTCTCTCACATTCAAACAGATTTCTTGAGGGATCTATATTCTAACTTTATTTGACCTTACTAATTTTTTGTTTGTTGTGTTATTGCAGGAGCAAGATCTAGGTTCACAATCATTAATATCAACATTCATTGCATTATTCTTATTTTCACTAGATTTGACAAAGGAGATGTTATGATTTGGCATAGGATTGGTAAATATTTGCAAATTTTTGTTAGGAGGAGCAATATAATTATTACCTTGATCATTAACACCACCAATTTGAATGTGATTAGAATCAATGGGGTCTTGCACAATATTTTTATAATGCTTGCAATGTTCTATATCATGTCCATTTTATCGGTGATAATGGAAAAAGGCATTTTGTCTATAGTTTGGAGGTAAAGGCTTAGTAGGATCAAGAGCTATAACAAGAGGTAAGGAAATTAATTTCTTATTTAAGAGCTACAACATGATTGAATGAAGGGTATCAGGTAGAGGGGTAAATTGTCTATTCCTCTCCCCAAATGTATATTAATTTTTTTTCTTTATAGCAGCCACTTGGGTGTCAACATATTGAGTTGGTTGAGGGGAACTGAGTTGTATAAATCCCCTATTTGGTTCCTCAAATGATTAGAAGTTTGTTTCAGGTGTGCATTAAGATTTCTGAGGATGGTTAGAGGAATTTTTTACTTCACGACTACTAACCGAATTTTGGTAATCATGAAAAGTTGTGCATAATTGTGTGAATGAGGGAAATTTCATCATCCCAATATTATCTTGAACCTTACTTGGAAAATTTTCAGTGCACATTCATTGATCAATATCAAGAATCCTAATGTTGATTGGTGAGTAAACCAATTCCTAACAGGCAATAAAGTTAGTGACTTTTTCATCATTTTTGCTTACATTTCATTAAATCTACTAAGGTCATCTTGGGACCCATGTGTACTTGAAAATGATTTAGAAAGGCATCAACAAATTCATTAAATGAACGTATTGAATTATTCAGTAATGAAAAAAACATTTCCATGGAAGTGCCTTTCAAGGATCTAGGGAAGAGTTTAGCCAAGAGTTTATCCTAAAAAATGAAGTCACTACATAAGGTTTTGTATATGGAAACATGGCTAACATGATCTCCTTTCCCACCATATTTCAAAAATGTAGGAATCTCTATAAATCTTGGCATTTGTGTTCTCGATACCTCCATAGATAATGGATTTCTTTTGACATATTGTGAAGGTTTTCCATTTTTATTTTGGTTCAATGTAGCAATTTTTTGTTGGACGGATGAAACACTTTGCAAGAGTTGCTTAAGGATGGGATCATTATTTTTGTTGTGGGATAGAGGTGAATATGTATTCAAATGGAAAATGAATTGTAAGTTTGTGAAGGGAGATGGATTATGGGATATGATATTTGAATCCACAAAGCTAAAGGTATTCCCAGTGTAAATACCTAAAGGTAACATTAACATTGCTAGTGGGTTGTATGGTTGTAGTAATAGTTTGATTAGTGTATGTTGGAATAGAGGTCAGGTTGTTGAAGGAGGAATTGGATTTCCACCTTGAATTTGAATATATCCCAATGTTTGAGCATAACTAGTCATGCGTATGTGTAGGATCATGATGGGCCAAAAAGTGGCGATATAATGGGTATGTGGCTGAAGAATTTTTTTTAACCCAAAATTGATGAATCAAAAAGGGTTTTTAAAGGGAATTCCCAACTTTCCACCAATATAAATTATGCTTTACTTTTAATTTAATAAATAATTATTATTCATTTTATATTTGAATTGCCACTAAAGTCTTGATTGATAGGCTGATTGAAAAACATCGATAGCTTTCAAATGGTATCACATTTTTTGAATCTGAAACATGCATCACATTATATGCTTCACATAATATAGGATTAAAAAAAAATATTGAATTTCATGAAGTTTTGACCAAGTTAAGGTGGTCAGACATACAATTTTTCATATTTTTTAAAAGTTGTAATAAAAAATTCATAATTAATTATTTACTTGGAAAAAAATTACAAAAAAATATGCATCACATCAAGACATGAGTCCTCTACTTATATCTAAAATCTTATAAAAAAATATTATCATTTTATTTTGGTTAGGGTGGTCAGACAGACACCTACTTCTTTTTTTTCCCTGAAATTTAAATGCTACTACATTCAAATTTCAAATTTTCACCAAATAATTTTTATTTTTTTTAATTAAACCTATTAGTTTAGAAACTACATTCAATTTTATATAGATTCTATTCCTACATATTTTTGAAATAATATATCCAACTTATTCAAATTTTTATGTCAAGTTCCCTAACTCTATTTTTTCTGAATTTTTCACCACTTAAGGGCATGTTTTTTCCATGATGATCCTACACATACCCTCATTGTAGGGACATATTTATCAATAATGTGAGATAGGATACATGTAACTTCTATTCCTAGTTCATTATCAATCATTCTCCTCATGTTATCTATGACAAGAATCATAGGACCAAAGATATATTCAAAACTCACAAAGTTTTACAATTCTTCTAATTCATCATCCATTTTTCTTAGGTTCTCTTGAAGGACAATAGCAACTATTGATTCAATATTAGTAACATTATTTTTTGGTAAGGAGGTTATAGGAAATGAAGTGTCAAGAGTATGGTACATAGTGGGTTTACTAGTGTCAAAACTGTGAATGAAAGAGTTGGAAAATGCAAGATCCATGGCAAGGGGTGTATCATAGGATGATATAGGTTTCAAACTAAATCTCACAATAGTATTAGCAATAGTACAGTAGGTTGTGAGGCTCATACGAGTTTCACCAAACCTAATGTACACCCAAAATGGAGAATAGGCACTAGAAAAATGCAACAAACACTAAAAAATAGGAAGTGTAATGCAAAGAGATAGCAATTTCTAGAATTCTAAAAAAATAGTTTTCTAATTATACTATGAAAAAACATCATCATCATATGGATCATCTTGTCTTACACTTTGTTTCTGCAATGGTTCATCTTCAGAATTAGAGTATGCATGTCTCCTTTGTGATTTTTTTGAAATTGGAGAATTTGTCATGCCATCATTGAAGTCTTCTAGAGCTTTAGTTGCAAGAAGATCTTGGGAATTTTCTATGTCATCTTGTACCTTATCACTCATATCATTTTCCTCATCTTCCATGGAAACATCTGGTTCCTCCATATAAGAATCATAAGCATTGTGGTCCTTATCCATTTTTTTTCTTCTTTTCCTTCTTTTGTTTCTTCTCAGACTAACCAAACTCATCATCATCATCATCCTTGTCCTTATGCTTACTCTTCCATAATTCCTTCACACATTCAAATTACTCATCTTGTTGTATCACCTGCCAAAGTTCTTCCTCTTTCTTTCTCCTTTCCATTTGAATCCTTCATTCTTCATCAACTTTTCATATTGCTTCATCAACCAAGACAATCTAGTGTGTTACTTTAATTATTTCTTTTTATTTAAGCTAGTGATCTATTTTTAGTTCCATGTTTCCAAGCATACATAAAGCATTTGATGAGTTTTTATCCACCTTAAGTGCACCCCCAATCAATTATAGGCTTGGTGCATTGTAGAAATAGATTCCAAGATAAGATGATGCATACAATAACAATGGATAAGCTACCTCAAAATTTTAGTCAATCAAATATGCTTTGTCCCTTCCAAATCCATTTGACATAGTTAAATGAGATCTTTTCAAAAACCTTAAATGAATCATTTGTATGTTATCTTTTCATTTTTCCCCTTTCTTGTTTTTTTATGGGCAACCTATTTTAGTCTTTATTTTAGAAAATTTTCTATGTCCTTCTATACTTTATCGTTCTATGAGATTCTAGATTAAAAGAACCTATAATTGAAAATAGATTAATTCATCTATTTTAATTTATAGTTCCAAATAGGTGGATAAAATTATTTTGTTGTTAAACAAATATTGTACAATGAAATGTCCACTGTTCAAAATGAAACCAAGTTGAAACTCAAATACTCATCATTCATTTCCCATGGACCTTGGGGATTTCTCTCTTGGAAAATAGGAGCTAGGTTTTGTTAAAGCTCAAGAATCCTAGACATCATCATCATATGGATCATCTTCTCTTACACTCTATTTTTGCAATGGTTCATCATCTTCAAAATCAAAGTATGCATGTCTCCTTCATGATTTTATTGAAACTGGAGAATTTGTCTTGCCATCATCAGAGTCTTCTAGACCTGTAGCTACAAGAATATCTTGGGCATTTTCTACATCATCTTATGCCTTATCACTCATATAATTTTCCTCATCTTCCTTGACAACATCAGGTTCCTCCTTATAAGAATCATAAGCCTTATGGTCCTTATCTTTCTTCTTTTTCTTCTTTTCCTTGTTTTATTTCTTCTCAAACTAACTAGCCTCATCATTTTCATCATCCCTATCCTTATGCTTACTCTTCCATAATTCCTTCACATGTTCAAATTTCTCTTCTTGTTGCATCACCCACCAAAGTTCTTCCTCTTTCTTTCTCCTTTCCATATGAATCCTTCGTTCATCAGATTTTTGTTTTGCTTCATCAACCAAGAAAAGTTGGCATGCTACTTTAATTGTTTCTTTTGCTTTAATCGAGCCATCTATTTTGAGTTCCATGTTTCCAAGCATACATAAAGCATTTGATGAGTTTGTATCCACCTTAAGTGCATCCCTAATCAATTATAGGCTTAGTTGGATCTCATTCTAAGCTTGAGCCATGGCTGCAAGATGTAGATATGCATCCACATAATCAAGAAACTTGAACAATTTTGGCATGTATAAAAGATATGATTTTTTTGTATCATGTAGCTATTCAAACAACCTAGAAAGATTAAATAGTGTTTTGAATTTATCCCATGGTAACTCAAGTGAAACACCACCTTCTTCTAGTCGATGGAAGAATTCCATATCCTTAAAGTACAAAGAAAAAATTGCAAAATTGACACTAAAGCTTTTATTTATGAATTAAACCCAAATGCCATTTCCAAATTCCTCCATAAAAGTTTGTTGAGACAAATCTAGTTCATCACAATCAAAATGAAGAACCCCAATGTTGTTTAACAATTCAAAGGTTACTTCTTCTCTGCTCTTCTTGAGAAGAGACTTTTTTTCTTAAGAGAATCTAAAGTTGCACTAGGTTTTGTTGATATTAATAACTCACCCATCTTGATAAATGTATGGGCATCACATGGATCTATGCGACTTTCCTTTCTTAAAATTTCCAAATCCTTCTCTGCCTACCCTTTCTGAGCATAGTTATGGCCTACATCTTTTAAGCTCTCACGGTTCTCAGGGTGGACCTCGAGTACCTTTTCAAAATTTGAGAGAGAACTCTTAAGATCTCCTAGCTTCAATTGAACCTATCCAAAAAATCATGTGGCCTATGGCTTTCCTTGATAGATTCCATGTAGTAGCAGCTAGTGGTATCATAATCACCTATACTATGATAAGATCGTGCAAGATTATAATATAAATGAGATTTCATGAGAGGGTGGTCAGTTGAAACAAGAGTTGTCTCAATCAACAGTTCCACAAGAAAATGTTGGCTTGTGAAGAAAAAATGGTTTTCTAAATGATTCAATTCCATTGCACAATGTGAGTATAATTCAAAGGCTCTATGTATCTTTTCCATTCCTTCATGAACACTACCTTTTTCACTAACTATGAGAATCCTACAATTAAAAAATGCACAAAACTAACCACAAAGATTTTTCCACATTTTAAATAGAAAAATTTCCAAAAAAATATGTTTAAAACCTAGAAAAAAATGCAAATAAAATCACGCTAATTTTTGCACCAAAAAAAACCATGAAACCATAGCTTGTTGCTTATTATTTTGCTTTGATAGATTTTTTCCAATCATCCATAGCATGTTTAAAATCACTTTTTTTAGGCTTTTAGCCATAGTAGCAAGGTTGTGAACTATTTGATAAAAAGCTTAAGTAGACATGTGTGAAAAATGTGGTAGCACAGACAAGGCAACAAACTTTGGAAAAATTCCTCAAAGAAATTGGGTCTCATGGTGATGGAATTCCATGATGAATGCCATGAAAAGTGAATTGTTATGGATTTTCATGGAATTCTATCACCATGAGATGACATTTCTTTGAGGCATTTTTTCAACCAGTTCAATGCCTTGTCTATGCTATTGCTTACTATTATGCTTTGAAAAAAAATTTCCAACCATCCATAGATTTTTCAAAAGCACTTTTTCTAGGCTTTTAGCCATAGCAACAAGGTAGTGAATTGTTTTATAAAATGCTTTGGTAGAAAATATCTATGAAAAATGTGGTAGCATAGACAAGGTAGTGAACTGTTTGAAAAAATGCCTCAAAGAAATGTGGTCTCATGGAATTCCATGACAAGCAAATGCAATTGGAAGCTACTCCTAGTTATTAATTATGCAATGTGAAGTAATTGCATAACTACTTAGGTTGACTTTGTAAAACATATATTATAATTGAAATTTTTTCATCTATTAGCATCTCATTATTAGTTATGCAATGTGAAGTAATTCTTTGAGTTTGAAAGATATGCAATGCAATATAATCAGAAATGCAGATGATTATGAACAAATAATTGATACCAATTCATAATGTACCCCTATATTCCAACCTAAAATACATAAAACATCCAATCATACATAGTATTATGAATAAATGATTGACATCAGAATTCGAGCACTAGATTAAATCTTCTTGTCCATTGATTTCTTCAAATAGATATTACAATATAACATAATTATCTTCATCTATGTTTCTATAAATTCCTATAATGATGATATCAAAATTCAGTCCTAGTTTCTCTTTTATAAGAGAAGCAACAAGCTTCAGACCATTACAAAATATGACATCTTTTCAAAATTCATGCCTCTTTGTATAAACTAAACCAAACATTAGATTTTTTTAATACATAAAATAGAGAAAGTAGATAACTAATGAATTCTACAACACTCATGACACTATAGCCCATTAATATCTATAAGGCATCCACAATCACTAAAGATCTATTCAAGGTCCTTTCTCCATATCAGTGTATCTAAATGTGTGTTTCTTCCACTATGACAACCCCAAGGCCTACTATTCGAGGGGAGGACCCATATACTTCTAATCCCACTTGTACACTGTATAATCATGTGGCCATATGTATTCTTGAATTTTCAATCTATTTACAAGGTGAATCTTCCAGCGATTGTCTAGTAACGCCCTGCCATCCATGATAAACTTAGAATATCCATAATCCAATGCTATTATTCCATCCATGATTAAGTCAAACATTTCAAGACTCAACTCACCATCTTTTTGTATGTGAGTAATGCATTGTGGAACAATCTGGTTGAATTCACTCTTCCATTCATTGAGGTCCTTCAAATGGTCATCATCTTTCAATAGTTTTATCACAAACCATTGATTCAGAGTATGAAATGAATCTATTCTTGTTCTGATCTTTTGATCCTCTCCTTGCATATATTGGAATTCACCTATAACTATTTTGGTCATTTACTATGTAGGTTTTAATACCACAAGAGCCTCAATACTCCTCTATAAGATTCTACAAAAGGCTACCAATGTGTGGTGTATGGACTGCTAGTTCTTAAAAAGGGGATCTAGTATGGGTGTGTGTGTTTTCATCTAATCAATTTCTTGTGTCAGTGAGTTGTAGCAATCATACACACTTTCCAACTCATCAACAATTAGCTTTATCCTATGCTCAAGGACCTTCTCTACAACATTGCAAATTTTCTTATTCACTCCTTCCTTACCCTCATTGTTGATCTAAAAAACTCAAGAGTGTGCTTACTCAACTAAGTTCTTCATTTACCATATTTGAAATTAGTTTCTTAACTTACTAAATTTCAAATATGTGCTAACATCTTTAATTAATTGTTTGAATCCAATATGCAAACTCAATCCATCAATATACTAAGATCACTTATTAATCTATTTATGTAATTAAAACATAATCCATCATCAAGAGAAAACCCAAAGATAAGAGACACATTTGATTATAAATTTTGTCTCTGGATCTGCTCAATAAGCATCATCAATTTTCCATTAATGTTGCACCTACAAGTTGCTTACAACATTTGGTCTCATGACTATGCATACAAAACTGTCACTGCTAGGAAGTTTCAAGCCCTACAAGCACTTCCTCAATCCACACTAAACAAGTGCTTCCAACAATAAAAAAAAGAAATCCTAGTTATTAAAGCATAATTGAATGCAAACTAGCATTTACAGAGTTATCTGGCCTCGTTTACAAAACTAAATTAATCATTCCAAAATAAAGTCAAGTATCAAAAAAATTATGGTTATACCTGATGGTGGATATGCAAGAATCTTCTACAACCTTGCAAGAGAGAAGTCTTCAGTCTATACTTCATGCAATACTCCTTCAAGTACAAATTCCATAGTCTCTCGATGTATCTACACAAAATCTTAAAATCAGAGTTCTCCTCTCAGGTCGTTCTACAAAATCTCCTCACTTGGATTTTGAATGATCAAATCAAAACCATACTCTAAATGATTTGATCAAAATGAATTGGATCAATGGATGCCTAAATTTTGGATGCCTTAACCTTTCATCCTCATCCCCCTTTTGTAGAAAAAATTACCCATTATGGTTAAAACCGTAAAATTTGGCCACTTTCCCCTTTAAGGTAAGATTTGAAATAATCTCCCTTATTTTAGAAATAAAACAATAAAAATCCCCATTAAAATCATTTCAATTTTTTTTAAGCCTTTAACACTTTTCATATTCGGGCTATTTAGTTTTTCTTGTTTGTTTCTTTTTATCATTGGAGGAATTCATAACCTATTTAAATGTTATTTAGTTTTAAATTAAGGAATTCGGGCTAAATGAATTGTTAAAAATAACACAACCCTCATATACTTCAAAACCTTATAACCCTTCCAGATTTATTCCTTTAAAAATCCCTATAAATCATTTAAAATATTATCTAAGGCCTTTAATTATATTATGTAAACGGGCTTTAATATTCTAAAGGATTAGGCCCTCATTTTTAGGGATTAGTATTTTAATTTTTAGGAGATTTGGTTTTAATACGTTACCTTTAAATCCTACAAAATCCGCTTGGGACCCCACAAAATCCACATGGAATCCCATAAAATTGATTTTGTGAAATAAAATAAACCTCCACCACTTTATTTCTCAAAAATAAAGCATGGTGTAGTGGTGGTACATGAATTTAGTGAGGGGGGTCCACTTTCTTTTTCACATCACCTACACTTGCCATGTCAGCATCTAGTCAACTGCCACGTCAGCATCCAGTCAACCTTCAAATTTGACTCATAGTAACTTTTATGTATAGACTTAAATTTTAGTGAAACGAGCAGCATTGGGTTTGTGTCAAAAAGCTCTTTGATTTGACACTGATTTCGACCAATTCCTAGTCAGTTAATTTTTTTCCTTTCTGACTAACCCCCTACACCTAGTTTGAAAAAACTTTGACTAGTCATAACTTTGATGTATGAGCTCCTCCTATTCAAGTTGCATTGAGTCCAATTTTCCTGAGCACTTTGACATGGTGCTAACTTCAAGGGCAATTGGAACAGTTGAATTTTTATGGTCTTGAGATTTACTTGGATCAAGCCTCCCCACTGAAAAACTTTTGGCCTCTAAAATTGTAATGTTCCTTTGACACATATCCCTATTTTTGCATTATGCAAAATAACAGGGCCTCAATAATACCAAGGAAGATTTTGGCATAACATTGATGCTCCTCCTTACTTAGAACTACTCGAGCAATGGAAATTGTGCCTCAGCTTGATTTATTCCATCACCTTTGTACCTTAGAATGGTTGATTCAAGGCTTCACCATTCAACTCTACCCATGCTAGCCATAGAAACACAGTCATTTAAAAGAGAAACTCCCCTTGTACACCTTTTCAATCATCATCTTACCAAGTTTTGAAGCTGAGAACATACAAGTCATTCTAGACCACTCTCTACAACTTTGAGTCTTGTGTGATCAATTGAATAGATGGTCTATCCATATTTTACAAAGTGCCCTTCTTCTTCAATAGAAGGTTTCCATCACATTCTCGCCTCGAGTATTTGTTTCAATCACTTGAGTCATCTTAAGTTCTCAAGTGCTCAAGAAATTGACAAGCAATAAGTCTTTAACCTGCATAATGAAGTCTTCCAATATTCTCCTTTAGATTACAAGAGAAATGGATTCAAAAGCTTTCAAAATCTCAATCTTAGAGTAATACAACTTCATAAAAATACTTGCAAAAATAATTCCATTTAGATTCATTCACTGAAAACCATACTTTTTTTTGTATCAACTAACTTATTACCACAATCAAAATTGTAACATAAAACAAAGTTGATACAATTAATTAGTCAACAAATTTTCCCATCTTTTACAAAGTTGAACAAAAGAAATTTCCTTTTATGGCTAATCCTACTTTGGCTGAGGTTTTTCACAAACTTCCTTAGGGATGGTAACCACAAGTTCCACCTTTACTTCTGCACCCTCCTATTTATTGGGTTCTCACGTAGATCTCAATGAATATCAAAGCTCTGGGTGTAGCTTCCAACATTTCTCAACCCAATACCCACTAATTCTATAGTTAGTGTAGAAATTTCAGGCTTTGTCCTTCATTGTATTTTCCTTATTTGGAGAGAAATGTTGAAGGTGTGGTGTTGTAAGAGAGGAGGACCACCACATGCAAGACCCCAAGTCATGGAGGGTCAAGATGTGAGAGGCTACCCTAACTTATCTCAGCTAAATGTATTATTTAGGGAATGAGGATGAGAATGATGAGGATTTTTATGTCCTATGATCACTCTACGATCCTATTTTTGACACAAGGCTAGGCGATTTAGTTTTTAGGTCCAAATTTGTGCCTCAGAGAGCTCTCTGTCCAAGGACGTCAGTGTGGACTATGGACGACAGTGCAGGGCAGTGGCATCTCGAAAGTGCATTGTAGTTCGTACGACCAGACAACAACCAAGACAAGTTAAAACACACCAAAACAACTTACCAGCCTAGCTATTTAACCAAAAGGATAGAATGATGTAACTAAATAGATTAAGTAATATCTAATGTTATAAAGAAAATAAGAGAAAGTGATAAAGATGAGGAGAATCTCACCAATGAACTCGTTCGCCAACTGATCCTCCAAAAGCTCACACACCTACACATAACAAGAGAGAGAATGTTGGGGGTGGCTATATAGGGGTTTTCCTCAGTCAAACCCCAATCTAGGTGTTCCCACCTCCATAGACAACTGGTGGAAAAGAGATAAAGAAGTGATAAAGACACAAGCACTACAAATAGTACTATGCTACTCAACCAAATGATAGAGGAGAGGAGAGGGAAGCTTACCACCTCCACCAAGAGCACTCAAGGCTACTTGGGGGAGAAATGAGAGGAACTCAAGCCTCTACTACAATGGTGTGGTCCCAAAATTGCTCTACCAATGTGATGGAGTGAGATACTATTACTATTGAATGCTTGGAATGCTTGGAAGTGAGCTTGTGAGAGTGAGAGTATGAGAGCCAAGTTTGTTTAAGATTTATTCCAACCTCCAAATGCAAGTTCAAAGACTGATTATGAAGGAATGAGAAATAAAATGGCCATATTCATTTTGGGTGGTCGAAGGAGGTGTTACAACTTCACTGCCAATGGGAAGAGTAATGCCTCTACTGGCTCAGCTGCAAGAATCTGCCAGGGGCGTCAGTGCGTTGCGTGGATGTCTACACATCGTGTGGGTGTCCCCAATAGAAACACCTCCACCAACACACAAAACAGGCACCAAGTGGACTACCATCAGTGGGCTTAAGTGAATTTAAGTATCTAACTTAGGTTTTCTAAAGTGTAAAAAGGCAAAAAAGGGAATTGCGCCTAGGGTTCAAAATCGCTCTTATACATTTTTCCCCCACTTTAGCAAGCACAAGTATTGATGAGTGCTTGGTAAAGTAGATCAAGAAGATAGTAGGGTTAGAAAAGTATACCAGGATCATCGAGGAAGCAGACCATGATCTGGTGAACCTAAAGATGCAGGAAAAACAAAGTACTCCATAATTGCTCAGAATAGTGAAGTTGGAACAAAAAAGTCCCTTACCAGCCCATGAACCTGCAAGGAGGCAACCCCAAGATCTCTCGCATGGAGGAAGCCCCAAGGAAGTGGATTTCGTAGAGTCAGGAAGAGGCGACATGTCTACCCATAGATACAACATGTCAAAAGTGGTGACACATCCACCAATAGATAGAATGTGTCTAAAGTGTTGATGCATCTACCCACAGATAGAACACATCTAAAAGCAGCAACATTTCTTCTAGCAGATAGAACATGTCTAAAGTGTCAATACGTCTATTCATAGATAGAACACATCTAAAAGTGGTGACATGTCTACCCACAGGTAGAACATGTCTAAAGCAGCTGGTCACACAGACCGAAAAACTTTCAAAGGGATTCCTCGAGAACCCTTCAAAAGAAGAGGGGTCCACTCAAGGGACACACGATTTGAAAAAGTAAGGTCTAGTCAGCCTGCCCCTAAGCTAGACATGAAAGGATGAATGTAACGAGTCTAGTCAGGCTACCCCTAGGCTAGATGTGAAAAAGTCCATTTGTTACAAAGGCTTTTTAAGTAAGGGTCCTTGAGGAACCAACCATGAAGTATAAGGGGGCTCCACTCAAGGGACACACAATTCAAAATTCACCATCTTAGAGTGGTTCATCATTAAGGTATCCTTTCAAAAGTAGTTCACTTCATCAAGGAATTCGAAAGGAAGGTCATGCCCCCATGCAAGGGGAAGTCAAAGTAGTTCCCGCCTCGAAGGAGGGTCTTCAAGTCTTTTCTTTATGAACCTCTGATGAAGGAAACACATTCTGTTAGGGTTCCAAGTTGAGCATGCACTTCCACGGAAAAAAGGTATTATGAATACTTTCAAGAAAAGATTCATTGGTAGTGAATTTGTTGTCTAAAAATTGAAGTGTTAAAGAACGTTGTCACACATAGGAGGGACAACTCAAGAAAAGAATAGAGAAAGATAAAGAGAAATTGAAAAGTACAAACAAAGGGCACTGGGGGATCTAGTTTAGCAGGTTCAGATATGTCTGAGCTCATATAATAGTAGGTAACCACAATGCAAGCAAAAAGATCATCAATCCCCAACAAGATCAAGAAGAATGCATGAAAGACAAAGTAAAAAAATAAAAAATTGGGTCAACATGGAAGGGAAGCCTAAATGCCCCAAATTCTTTGCATCGTCCCCAATTTATCAAAAATCAAGCACAAACATGGAAGAATGATGGTACAAATAGAAGAAGGTTTATGACATACAAACCACACCTGTATCCACGCACTAACAAGGGTGATGAGGGTCATCTAGGAACACATTGCATGAGTATGGGGGAGCACATTACAAAACATGCACACATGCACACAAGACCAGAAAGGGGGGACCTCCACCTAACACTGATCATCCAAAAGGTCATCCACTTCCCTATCTAAATCCTCATAAGGGGAAGGAGGACGAGCTTGCAAGGGTGGAATGTTAAGAGGAGGGACATCCGGCCCTCCCGTAACAAGGGCCAAGGGAGATGGCCCCTCGAGGTCCTCTCCACCAAGCTCTTGTGGAGTCAAAGTCAGTGACTTTGTGAAGATTATTGACAAGGTTGGGACTTCATCCACAGAGTTAAACATGCACCCATGGGAGCACCATGTCTTACCTCAATAGACGAGATGGGTTGTGCCTAAGATCCACTGCTATGCTCACAGAATGACTCAATAGCAGTGAAAAACTTAGGAGAGGTTGGGAGCGATTCTCTCACAAGGACATAACAGGTCATCATAAGGCCACCTTGTGAGGGTGGGCTCCTCCTATGTCCTTTATTGTGAGGAGGACTAGCCTCTACCTCTTTCTTCGCAGGACGGGATGAACTCCCTATAGATGAAGCTAGAGGTGTAGAGGAGGAGGAGGATAGAAAAACGATGGATATGACTGAAGTGTTAACCATATCCATGGGTTTAGGGAAGGGTTAAAAATCTAAAGTGGTCATTAGAAAAGGTGGCTTCACTGAAGGAGCGGTAAACACTTGTACCCATTTAGGGTTAGGTGTGTTTGTGCTCACAACAGAAGCTGGGAGTAGATCAGGAAGAAGAGACACAATAAGAGGGGAGAAAGAAGACACTACAGAGGGCCCTAAAGCAGGGGCAGTCACTTCTTCATCCTTCTATTATGAAGTGGCCTGCTCAGCTAGGAGAGCCTTTCACTAGCACTTGTGCTCATGTGCAAGACGGTTCCGATGACTTTTGGAGTTAGAATCCGAAGCTTACAAAGGGATAAGAGGTTCCTACTCGATCATAGGAACATCCACTATGGTTATGTTGGGTGGAGGAACGGGTTCCTATGTAGGAGTAGGGGGACTAGGCTGAGGAGTGACGGGAGGATTCAACTCAAGAGCCTTGGCAGTAGGCCTCTTTCCACTCACTCCCTTAGGAGCAAGAGCAGTAGGAGTCTGAAGGTTGAATTCTCTGCGAGAATCCTTCTTTTTTCTATATAAGTAGTACCATGGTCCTAGAAATTCATTAGGAAGGTCTGTGATTCTAATCCTAGGCCTACACCAAGGAGGAATCATCAAATTTAATGAATAGCCACAGGGCTTGCTCATCCAGTACTCTTCCCAAGAGAGGGGAGAGGACGGAGTAGTCCATGAAATGGTCATTTTCCCTTTACCCTTATGAGAAGAAGAGGGAGCCACCATGGGCTTCTCCTCCTTCTTCAAGGAAGAGGGAGTGGATGGTGTAACCTTCCCTTTACCTTTGTGGGAAGGAGAAGGGACTAGTGTGGGCTTCTCTTTCTCTCTCAGAGAGGGAGTAGTCATAAGCGCAGGATCCTTCTTCTCTTCCTAGGAAGAGGAGGTAACCAGTTGCTCTATTATAGGAAGGGTCAGCTTTGGCTCCCCTTTGCCTCAAATTTTATACTTCACATAGCTCTTGTAAAGTAGGTCCATTTTCTAAGGAATCAGACAAATCAAAGATGGCCAAAAGTGATCCAATGAATATCCACCACAAGATACCAAAGGTTGATATAGGGTATCATGCACTACATGCACGACACCCTCATGGGAGAACTTTAAAGATTTATGAATAATGGAGGAAACCCCATTCATGGAAGCCAGCCAAGGAATTCCTGGCTTCATTCTAAATAGGTCTGACTCTAGAATGATGTCGAAGACCATGTTGACAGTCCTAGGTCCAACTAGGATGGACAGGTTGATCGAGCCATAAGGTTTGAGATTCATACCATTGTGGGTATGGATGGTAGATCTTGTATCTTCATATTTTTCTTTTTGTAGTGAGTTTAATACTAATGTTTCTTCAGTAATATAATTCACATGGCTTGTGGGATCTATCAAGACTCATGTCACAATGTTACCATTGATATGAGTGGGAATGTAAAGAGGTGAGGGTTTGTTGTTCAGAGGTAGATCCTGTGCTATAAATGTAATAGCCGGCGAACCATGTGCAATTGAAATAGTGGAAGCCACTATGACCATATTCACATAGGCCTTAGGTTGAGAAGCAGAATCAATGGGATCGATAATCATGTTAGCAGAACGTGATGGAAATGTGTCTATGTATATTTGTAGTTCACTATTTTCTTTCGCCACTAATTTGTTAGTCTTCTGTTTACTCCCATCAACACGAATGCTATTGTCTTCGATGCAATCTTGTATTTCATGACACAACCGCATACAACATTTGGTATCATGTCCATTAACACGATGGTACTGCCAGTAGGTGCTCCCATCATACCAGTTAGCGTAAGGTTCCTTAATGGGATTAGGAGCTAGAAAGGTTGTGATCTTATCCCTCAACAACTTCTGTAAGATAGAGGTATAAGATTCTGATAACTTTGTGAACTTCCGGTTGCATTTGAGGCCATTGTCATTGGCAGCGGCTACTACATTCACAATGGCTTTGCCTTTTCTAGAGATTGATACAATGGATTTCCTCTCAAAATGGGAGTGCGAGGAATATCCCCCGAACTAAGCAATCATCTATTGGTATTCTTCTAAAGTTGTACATAGATGCACAAAAGAGGGATATTTCATCAAGGCGAACTTCTCTTGCCAAGGTATTTGTAAGTTTCCTATGAATACCTTCTACACATTAGAATCAGGCAGTTGTTATGAGATTTCTGAAAGAAGCACTTGATAACGCACTATGAAATCATTGATCTTTTCATTGTCTCCTTTCTTACATCAGACGAGATCCAAGAAAGTCATCTTCGGCCCGATGTTTGCTTGGAACTACCTATGGAATTAGTTTACAAGCTGATCAAATGAGAAAATAGAATTATCAAGCAAGGAACAGTACCACTCGAGTGCTATTTCTTTGAGAGATCAGAGAAATAGTTTAGCCATCAAAGCATTATGATGGAAGAAATCAATGTAGAGAGTGTTAAAGGAAAACATGTGTGTCTACAGATCCCCCTTGCCATCGAAATTCTCAAATTCTGGAATCTCCATTCCCTAAGGGAACGAACTATTTAAGATAGTGACCGACAATAGGCTATGTTGAAACAAGGGCTGGAAAATAGGTTGGGCAGAGGCTTGGGAGAGGCTCGCTAACTGACTCTACATATTACCCATATTCTAAAGTAAAGTATTCAAAATAGGGTCATTAGAAGATAGAGAGCTAGAGGAACCTCCTCCTCTAGAACCACCGCTAGGTCCACTTTAAGAACTGCCACCACTGTGACTTCCACCAGAACCACTACCAGAGCCATCATGACTAGTAGGGCCACCGCTAGAACCACCAACATGAACTCCACCAAAACTACCTCTGCTAGCACCACCTCTTCTACCAAATCCACTACCACTACCAAAGCCTCCACCACCTATTCTACCAAGGCCTCCACCACCGGAGGTGATAGAAGGGGTAAAGCTAAAGTCCAAAGGGACCTTATTCACCTTGATAGTTTCGGCTTGTTCAAGGATGGAAGGGATACTAATGGAAGGAACTGCATCGACCATGTAGATAGAAGTGGGGGGCATTGACACTCCTAGTTGTATCTTGTGTTCTTCGAAGGTGACTCCTTGTGTAAGACTAGAGTTTCCCAAAGGAGTGCACACTTTGACGATACCGAAGAGACTACTCAGAAGCTCTACACTCATTCAATCTTTGTTCATCATGTGTTTCAATTCACTGACAACCCGAGCGGCTCTAGCCATCTTCAGATTTCTTTCCAAATGATTTTCAAGGTCACCCAACCCTCTTGTAAGGGTGGACACATATTCAATAGGGATTTGAACGGCCTTATGCTCATCCACCGATGATGGCGTGGGAGACACAGGAGGAGTGGGAATGTGATAAATTTCATCAATGAACCCCATCTCATTCCTCGATAACTATTCCTATGTGGCCAAGCTAATGGTGGGACCAGAGAAGAGACTTATAGAGAGACCAAGTGAGACCTTTGTTCTATCCATCGGGAGGTGTCATATACTTATCCTCATGATATTCCTAGAAGTTGTGGACTGGGTTGTGATGCTCATAAGCCTCAAATCCATGAAATATCCAAGGGGAGTTTTAACACCAACGAATGAATAGAAGTTGGTTCATGTCAGGTTCACCAAAAATGTAAGAGAGGGGGACCACCACATGCAAGACCCTAGGTCATGGAGGTTCATGATGCGAGAGGTTGCCCTAACTTACCTCAACTAAATGTATTGTTTAGGGTATGAGGATGAGAATGATGAGGATTTTTAGGTCCTATGATCACTCTGTGATCCGAGCTTTGATATAGGTCTAGGCGAGTTAGTTTTTAGCTCCAACTCTATGCCTCAAAGAGCTCTCTATCCGAGGACGTCAGCATAGACTATGGATGACAGCACGGCATGTTGGCATCTCAAAAGCGCGTTGTAGTCCATACGGCTAGAAAATAGCCAAAACAAGGTTAAACTCACCAAAACAACTTACTAGATTAGCTATTTAACTTAAAGGATAGAATGATGTAACTAAATAGATTAAGTAATCTCTAATGTTATAAATAAAATAAGTGAAAGGGATAAAGATGAGGAGAATCTCACCAATGAACTCGTTCACCAGTTGATCCTCCAAGAGCTCACACCTACACACAACAAGAGAGAGAATGTTGGGGGGTAGTTGTATAGGGGTCTGCCTTAGTCAGACACTCGTTTAGGTGTTCCCACCTTCGAAGATAACCAATGGAAAGGAGATAAAGAAGTGATAAAGACACAAGCACTACAAACAGTACTATGCTACTCAACCAAATGATAGAGGAGAGGATAGGGAAGCTTACCACCTCCACTGAGAGCACTCAAGGCTGCTTGAGGGATAAATGAGAGGAACTGAAGCTTTTGCTACAATGGTGTGTTCCAAACTTGCTCTACCAACATGATGGATTGAGATATTGTTTCTATCGAATGCTTGGAATGCTTGGAAGTGAGCTTGTGAGAGTGAGAGTATGAGAGCCAAGTCTGTTCAAGATTTCTTCCAACCTCCAAATGCAAGTTCAAAGACTGATTATGAAGGAATGAGAAAGAAAACGGCTATATTTGGGTTAGGTGGTTGAAGGAGGCATTACAACTTCACTGCCAATGGGAAGAGTAACACCTCTACTCGCTCAGCTGCAGAAATCTACCAAGAACATAAGCGCATCACACAGATGTCTGAGTGCCATGCGAGTGTCCCCGATAGTAACACCTCCACCGACACACAAAATAAGCACCAAATGGACATCCATCAGTAAGTTTAAGTGAATTTAAGCCTCTAAATTTAGGTTTTCTAAAGTGTAAAGAGGCAAAAAGGGGAATTGCACCTAGGGTGCAAATTCGCTCTTATACAAGTGTATGCCTCACTGTCTCCTTAGCTTGCATGAGTAACTTTCTACAAAACGTCTGCTTCTTGCTACGCCTTGTTGTACATAGTGGTTAGGTTCATGAAAAAATGTGCATGGTCACATATTCCATAAGCCTTTCACAAAATAATTACTACTTTCAAAATCAATAATCGATTTAAAGTATTCATCACCTTTGGATTTCCCTTGACTAGCTTGAGCACTGAACTACATAGGATAACCCACTTTTCCTTTGTCAGGTTTTGAGTTGAACTATTGAAGGTAATCTGCCGTAGAATTTCCTCCATCATGTTCATCTTTTCTAGGGGAAGATTTGTATTCACTTTTATTATCATAGTGTAGTCCACCTTCAGCTTGTGGCAATTATTTTTGCATTGACTCATCACTTGAAGAACTCACAAACGTGGTTTTGGAACATTCTCCAATTTCTTCTTTATTGTAACCAAGTCTTGTATGAGGAGGTCGCTCTACCACTTCTATGGGATTATTTATTCCTTGGCCATAAATTCCAAGGCCTTTCCCACTGTAGCCCATCTTCATCAATAGCTTCATATTGATACCAATGGTATGTTTTTCAAATGTTGCAAAAGCATGATCATGGTTACAGGAAGGAATTGAATTGACATCATTTATTACCTTATTTATCACTTAGTCAACTTCCTAATTTTTTTCCAATGGCCCCTTTTGAACTATTGCAGATGAAGCCTACAAACTATTAGGCTATGTGAGGGGTACATATGAGGAATCCTCTAAGTGTGGAAAAAAAGTACGAATGTCAAGATCTTCAATCCTAGGAGGACCCTTTACAACAGAACTTTCTCCCATTTTCTCTTCCATAACACTTTGCAATAGTAGGTGTAATTTCCTCTTTTCATCTTCCAAGTATTCAAGGCGACTTCTCATCTCAACATTTTCCAACTGGAGATGTTGGTTTCTTTCCTCAAGTTCTTGAAGCATCTCAGATTTATTGTGGTGGAGTTCTTCAATCATTCTTTTCATGGAAAAGAAGTCATCCATCATGGATGCAAACATTGTCACCTTAGAAGCTTCCCCTTCCCCAAATTCCATCTTTTTGAAATCGCTTATATGTGCACCTGTTAAACTTGTAAACTTGCAAACTAGCAAACTAATCAAAATGGAAAACTTGCATAAAATGGTAATCCACTTAACCAAGCGAATTGAGGGAATTGAGCTAACTAACAACTTGTCAATATGGTCACTTAACAAAACTTGAGCTCAAAAACTACTCTGATACCACTTGATCTTAAAGACTCTAAAGTGTGCTTACTCAACTAAGTTCTTCATTTATTAGATTTGAAATTAGTTGCTTAACTTATTAAATCTCAAATCTATTCCAAGATCTTTAATTAATGGTTTGAATCCAATATGCAAACTCAATCCATCAACTTAGTGAGCTCATTGATTAATCTATTCGTTGAATTAAAACATAAGCCAACATCAAGAACAAACCCAAATATAAGAGACACATTTGATTATGGAGTTCACCTTTGAGGGCTACATCTCCAAATCTGCTCCATAAGCATGATCAATCTGCCATTAATGTTGCACCTGTAAGTTTCCTACATCATCCAGTCTTCTGACTATGTACACAAACCTGTCACTAACAGGAAGTTTCAAGCCCTACAAGCACTTCTTAAATCCACACTGAACAAGTGCTTCCAACAATAACAAAAAGTATTTGTAGTTCTTAAAGCATAACTGAATGCGAACTAGCATTTACAAAGGTATCATGCCTCGTTTACAAAACTAAATTCATCATTCCAGAATAAAGTCAAGTATAAATTTTTTTTGGTTATACCTGATGGTGGATATGAAAGAATCTTCTACAACCTTGCAAGAGAGAACTCTTCAATCTAGACTTCGTGCAATACTCCTTCAAGTATAAATTCCATAGTCTCTAGACGTATCTACACAGAGTCTCGAAATCAGAATTCTCCTCTCAAGTCATTCTGCAAAATCTCCTCACTTGGATTTTGAATGATAAAATCAAAAGCATACTCTGAATGATTTGATCAGAATAAATTGGATCAATGGATTACTTAATTCTAGATGCCTTAACCTTGCATCCTCATCCCCTTTTTATACAAAAAATTACCCATTATGGTTAAAACCATAAAATTTGGCCACTTCCCCCTTTAAGGTAAGATTTAAAATAATCTCCCTTATTTTAGAAATAAAACAATAACAATCCCCATTAAAACCATTTCAATTTTTTTTAATCCCTTAACACTTTTCATATTCGGGCTATTTAGTTTTGCTTGTTTCTTTCTTTTTATCATTGGAGGAATTCATAACCTAATTAAATGTTATTTAGTTTTAAATTAAGGAATTCAGGCTAAACAAAGTGTTAAAAAATAACACAGCCCTCATATACTTCCAAACCTTATAATCCTTCTAGATTTATTCCTTTAAAAATCTCTATAAATCATTTAAAATACTATATAAGCCCTTTAATTATATTATGTAAACAGGCTTTAATATTCTAAAGGATTAGGACCTCATTTTTAGGTGTTAGTATTTTAATTTTTAGGAGATTTGGTTTTAATCTATTACCTATAAATCTAGCAAAATCTTCTTGGGATCCCACAAAATCCACTTGGAATCCCATAAAATGGATTTGGTGAAATAAAATAAACCTCCACCACTTTATTTCTCAAAAATAAAGCATGGTGTAGTGGTGGTACGTGAATTTAGTGAGGGGGATCCACTTTTTTGCCACATCACCTACACTTGCCACATCAACATCCATTCAACTGCCATGTTAGTATCCAGTCAACCTAGAACTTTGACTCACGATAACTTTTGCATACAGACTCAAATTTTTGGTGAAATGAGTGGTGTTGGGTTTGTGTCAACAATCTATTCAATTTGACGCTGTTTTTGACCGATTCCCAGTCAGTCAATTTTTTTATTTTCTCACTAACCCCCTATACCTTGTTTGGCCAAACTTTGACTAGCCATAACTTTGATGCTTGAGCTCCTTTTTTCCCATTCAATTTGCATTGAATCTAGTTTTTCTGAGCACTTTGACATGGTGCTAGCTTCAAGGGAAATTGGAACAGTTGAAATTTTAGGGTCTTGAGATCCGCCTAGATCAATTGTTAGCTTTCTTTAACTCTTCAATCTCTTGTCTAAGAATTCTCCCTTGTTTAGTAGAAGCACTTTCTATATCAACTGGTGGAGCAGGAGGACACTAGTATAACATTATTTCCTTGTTCTATGAGGGGCCTGCTCTTTTCAATCGTTCCTTCAAATTCACATTTTCCATGAACAATTTATTAAATTCATCATTTAAAAACCTTTTTTCCTTTTCGTACTCTCACAATCTAGCTTCCATCTCCTTAATTGCAGCTTGGGTGAAAATAGCTAAATGCACTGTCATGGTTGCAACTTCTAGAGGATATGTATCCTTTAATATTTTCACAATAGTTGTCCCTTTCATTTCCCACACTACATCCAATAACCTTGGTTTTTGTGTACTCTTGTTTGGCCTAGAATTCAAAGGTTTCAATATTAGGGTTATACCTTGTGCCACTTACCCCTTCATATGAGTCAAAATCAGCAATCAACATTGGGTCCTCCTGTGTTCTCACTTGATCAAGTAAAAACATTTTCTTTAATTCCATACCAAGGACAATAAGTATATTACTTTTCAAAATCATATGTTTAGCCTCTCGTGGGCTAACATCAATATTATCAGTCCTTAATTCATTAAATTTTTTGGCTACTATCTGGTCATGCTAGGATTCCTCAACTCCCATTTTATTTATTTCAACCTCCGCTTCAAACTCTCTCATTTTCATCATAATCCAAATTTCTTTAAATTCACAGGTTTTGATAAATTCATCATCTTCCAAGAAGTTACAAGCTGCAACTACCCTATCATCCTCATGCATTTCTCTTTCTCCTTGTACCTCAATATTGGCTCTAGATTTAGGCCTGTGGGCTTCAGTTTCAAGCATAGGTTGGTCCACTTCAACATCATCCTTGAAATATCTTAACATATTAATTGCTTCTTCTATATCTCCAAACTCCTCACTTATTTCATAGGAAACAAGTGGGTCTATCTCTTGTGTCTTTTTTTTAGAAGGTGGTTGTTTAGGAGGTGGTCCTCAAGAAGCATGACATACTAAAATAGTATCCAGAGTTGGTTTTGTAATTACAATACCACTTTTCCTTTTGGGTGATAATTTGAAATGTCTCCCCATATTTTTTGTAGTCTAAAATAATTCATGAAACTTATCAATTTCCATATCAATCCTCTTGATAGGATCTACTTCCTCTATGAAATGACCAAAGAAATCACTGTGCTTTATCTTTCTTTCTTCCTCACGCCTTTTCATGATTTTCCATTTTCTCCTCCTCTCATATACCTCTTGAGGAGTGAAACATTTTCTAATTACATCTTCATAATAAATTTGGTGAGTAACCATACCCTTGGTAAGGATGGTGTGTCTTACAAAATTCATGTGACCCTCAAGGTCAAAAGCATTTTCCTTTCTAGACTGTAAAGAGTGCCTTGGTTTTAGATAATTCTACAACTCTTCAAGTGTATCATATCCCACTGATATTTCCCAACATGTTGTCAAATTGGGTAGAGATGTACCCTTCCTTTGTTTACTCATGAAATCTTTTTCCATCCATAGAATCTACCACATGAACTCTAAAAAGGCTAATCAAAGGGGGACAAACTTGGCTATATATGTGGGGCCTGTGGGCATCCAGAAATCTTGATTATTGTGATATCTAATAGAAATAACCAATCATGAAAATTATGAGTATGGGCTTGTTCACGTTTCATAGCCAAAGGGCTTAACAATTGTAGCAAAAGTGTATGTATTCTTGGTGATTGGTGGCCAATAAATCTCATAATTTGAATTCTTACATATGTTGTCCAATATATAACACCATAGTTGCACTAGCAACAAATTCCCCTACTTTTCAATATGACCCAAACACATCCTTTTGGTCCATCTATCTTTATTTTGGTATAATATATCAGGTGGCACAACGAAGAATCTTGCCTAAATGTTATGGGGGATCTATTTTCCCTAACTTTCAAAAATACTTCATGTAATGCTTTCTCAAGATATGAGGAACAATCATATTCAATGTTCATATTAGGGTTTTAGATCCTCATAGCCATCATCATTAAAATAACTGGCATTCACTCTTTTGTATCTATCCCAAGTGCTTGAAAAAGAGAAAAGTAGGTTTTCTTGAAATAAAATTGGAAATATGAGACTTCAAAAGGTTCAGTAGTAGAAAGGGATATAGGAATCACCTTGTTGTTCACACCCCTATTCATGTAAATGGGGAATTCATCACTTCTATGGGTTTTCCTCAATCTATTATATTCTTCTTTATTTGTTTGCATTTAATCAATTTTAGTTAGGGCTTCTTTGTTTAGATCCAAACATTTAATGATGACCTTACTTTAGTCAACACAACTAATGGTGAAACATCCAACAATCTCATAGACCTAGTAGTAGGATGATAACTCTAAGCCAATACTCTGAACTATCATCGAATTGGCATCTAACCTTTGCTTTTTCTATTCATTTAGTTGAAGTTTGAACTATTTATAAGAGATCTCTGAAATTGTGCATGATATACCCTTTATCAAGTTTCTTGTTTATCTTTCTTTCATGATTAAAGCATTGAGTTAAGTCTAATTTGATAGTATGGGTGGTTAATTTTCATGTCATTAAGCTTCTATGTTGAATGTTAGCTTTCAAAAATTGGATTGTCTTTTAGAATTTTCCATTTTTCATAAAAGTTAACCTTTCTTCATACTATGTTGTAAAGAGAAGAGTTTTCTATGAAGTTTTTGTATTTCTATTAATTGATAGAGCATACTTATATCTGATGGGCCTAAATGGAATCTTCCCATGAGAATATTTGAATAACTACACTGTGCTTTCACTAAGCCTTTGTTGCTTGTTCTTTTCTCAATAATGAAGGGTCTATGGCATTTTTGTCTGTCATATCAGTTATAAGAAGCAATTTGAGATTGGAAAAATTGTAAAATATTTGGTGCATCACCCCCTTTTATGTGTTACTCACACTTCTTTCTACCTCTTTCCCCAAAACTCAGAGAAGAGTCGACTTTCTATAAAAATACAAGAGGTATTCAGTGAGGTGCAAATTACTCCCCCAGTCACTAAATTTCCCATAAGAATGTTGGAGAAGTGCAAGCTTTGATGATCAACAATAAATTTCATGGGAACTTAGATCAATCACAATTCTTAACCATGCTAAAATGATTAAACATTAAGTGCAAGTTTAGAAATTGAAAACCATCACACAAACATAGTAACACCAAATTTACATGGAAAACCAATGAGGGAAAAACCACAGTGAGTATTAACTCACACTATAGATAATTTCAAAACTAATTACAAAAGGCTCACTGCCAAAACAAGGACTCACTCTCCAGATCAGGACTCATTTTCCATCAGGGTTATCCGCTTGAAGGGATCACTACCACAAAGATACAAAAAAGATAGAAGAGATATGTTATAGAGAGAAGACAATCTCAATATAATAGAGAATTCCACCACAATTTACTCAACTATTCTCAGACATGCATGAATGATAGAGTCCACCTTTAACTCACTGCATCCAGACACTTGACATGTAGACTTCACACTAATCTACCACACACACATCACATACATCCTTAGATTCACATCTACTTCACATCTATCTAGTCTATTTCTTTGATATTATATCTTGTTATTCCTTCACAATTAACTCATACTATATTTATATCATCTTCAACTTTGAAACATATCCAATGTCAACCATCCATAATTAAATTTAAATTAGATTAGTTCCAAAATATCCTAGGGTGGAATTAGAATGAGAGTGACTCAATCACACACTTGATGAGGATCCAAATAGGTCTCAACACACTTCATCAATTACAAAGGTATTGTTTAACACAAGGTTGACCAAACCAGTGTAAAACACATAGAAAAATTAAGTACAATCCTTCCAAATACCGAGATTATCTTCAACACAATCATAAAAAACTTAACTCTAGAACCACAAGTCATAATACTTAACCAAAGAGAAATTCAAACTGACAACATTTTCTCTCGGACGTTAGCTAGATACATAGAAAACCATAGTTCACAACTGGTGAACATAACTCGCACTATACAATGAATCAAAAACCAAAAATCTAGATATAGCAGCTTCCAACAACCATGATCAACATATCTAAACTACACACACATAGAAGAAAATCTCAGAGAAAAACTCAAAGCAACCACTGAACACTTGCAATCTTCCATCAATGCAATTTTCTCAATATCCTTGACATATATAGCCAATAACCTGCATCCACGACATGAATGACAACAACAACCAATTGATAACCAATTGACTAGTTGACATCAATGAAAACACCTTGAAATAACTTCTTCATACTTGCAACACTAACATCAAGCAATTTTGTTAAAATTGCATCATGTATGTAAAAAGTGGCACTACACTAATGAAACCCTTCACACCTTGTAATCTTTCCAATGTGTGGCCTACAAAAACTACTACTCACTATGTTCTTTATGTTGAACAATCCAAAAATATTGAACATCGCATCAAGATGACTATCATCCAAATGATAGTATGACTACCATGTGAGAGCTTAGAGTAAGGCATAAGGTTTAAACCACAAAAAATAAAAATCCATCATTAAACTAGTTATTGGAATATAAACCATAAATACTATAGTAGTTTCTAGGGAAATGGAGCACAATGAGGCCACTGCTATGCATGGAAGAAATTTGATGTAGGGAAGGTGCCACTAAACATTGAAAAAGTAATGTGAGATAATAGCAATAATTTCAAGTTGGGAGATCAAAACATAGATTATTTTGTGAAATAAGTTGATTCTCTAATTTCTTTCAAAACCACAAAATAATTTCCTAAGAAAAATAGTTTAAACTCCCAAAAAGGAATGCCAAACTAATGCAAGAAATGTTGATTTCCTTAAGGCCATTGGAGAATTCCAGAGAATATGTGCAAGTTTGGCATTGAAATTAATGGCTAAACTAGACTTATACAAGAAAAAATTGCACAAGTAAATTCCTCCTAGTTTCTATGAATCAAAAAAGGTCATTCTTCCAAAGGTGATGACCAAAACCCCTTCAAATAGCCCAATCTTCTCTATAATTGGCCAAATCAACCCCAAAAGTTGAACCCCAAAGTGAAGATCAATTTTATATGCAAATCAAGTTGCATGGAACTCTAAATTAAGCTAGATGCAATATTTTGGGAAGGGTTTCACTATAAGCTTCTGATACCATGTTAGGATTTGAATTGAAGATCATAACATCAAAAACATTGTGCTTCCACAAAAATCCACTTGCACACAATCAGTATAACATTCCATTATCAATTAGATTGATAAAACAGTTAATATTTTTTTACAATATGAGCTTTCCTAAAGAGACAAGTTAGTGAAGGTAGTCATGTGAAACATAATGACTATCAAACCATTCAAATATTGAACACTTGTTAACTCACATGAAATGTGTTCTAGTGATTGGAAAATGATCTTGGAAGAGGTGTAGTGGTGTATCACAAAGTGAGAACACTTGTCTCAACCACATAAGGTGATAAAAATTTCTAGACGTCCTTTATGTGAGCCTAAGTGTAGTGTGAATAGAAACTTACTTCATAGGATAAAATCTAACTAGCTTAACCATACCTCTTTTCAAAATAACATATATATATACATACATACATATATATATATATATGTATATATACATACACACACATATATTCATACATACATATATATGTATATGTGTATAAATATGTGTGTGTATGTATATATACATATTTATGTATATATATATGTATATATGTATATATAAATGTATATATATATATATGTATATATGTATATATATACATATATACATATACATATATGTATATGTATATATGTATATATATATACAAATATACATATATGAATATATATATGTATATATATATGCATATATATGTATATGTATATATGTATATATATATATACATATATACATATATACATATTGAAAAAAATTAAAAATTAAAATACACTAAAAATAACACTTGACAGAATTTAAATCATTTCAAAAATCAAAATTTATATTAGTGTTGGTCATTTTATTTATAATAGTGCTAAAAAAAATTGAACCATAGTTCTTGGGGAAGTTACTCAACCAACTTGACTAGAACCATGCTTCACAACTGGATCTATAGTGGCAACAAAGACCAACCCACCAATCGCCCTACAATGGGTGTGTAGGAAATAATAGCTTAATCAATTGGTCATGATAAGATGAAGATTTATGGTCCTACCCATACCTAGAACCTCCTTATTGTCGGTGATTCATGAATATGTGCCCTTGTATTCGTGGAGTTCAATCTCTATCTTAGTCCTAAGAATTCTCACACAATTAAGATAGTAGGGTATGGTGAGCCCTACTTAATTATTATTACATAAATAGTTATCAAGCCACTTCAACCTTGACCAATCAAGATAAGGGATGTGACTGTTGGGTCATTCATTCCAGGGATTTACCATTTTTGTATATCCCCTCTAGTTAATTACTAAGGAAAATTGGGTGGGTGGCCTTTAATAGTTATGTATAGTTCCCAACCTCCTAATTCCTTTTCTAGTGATGTGTGCTCTTAGGCCAATACAAGGGAAAACTTGATAGAATTCCAAAATATAGGGGTAGCTAAGCTATAGATAGTCATGAGGGTGGATACAAGGATTGGTTGGATCCTTGTGGATATGGGAGAATAAAGAGATTCAATAGTAGTGATCATGTTTGTTTGCAAGATAATTATTTCCAAATCCCTAGATCGCATTAAGGCACAATTGGGAGAGGGATAAGGAAAATAAGAGGAATGAAATGGGAGAACCCCTACTATTCTAAGGGTCATTGTGGTTGGAAGGAAACTTTAATTGTCACCTTATTCATTGTGTTTCATATATCAAATAAATGAAATTATTTGGTAACTAAAATATTGTAACCAAAGTGATTGATTCCTTTAAATACATTTTCCATTATAATTCCACCCACAACTACCATACAATTATAGGGGATTAATATATCTATAATAAACCAGTGATTCAAATCTAGGTGGTTAGTCATCTTTGAATGTTTTTTAATGATAGATGGAGTGTTGAGCCCTATAGGTAGGAGTTATATAAGTATTAACCCCAAGCTTGATAAATAATAAAAGTATAAGTAAGAACCCACCCTTATGGATGCCATGGAGTACTCAACCAATTCAACTCAAGGAGCCAATCTTTCAAGCTTGCTCTAAGCCTTGTCCCTTGGTATCTTCCATTGACCCATCTTGAGAATCCCCCCATGCCATGCAAGGGAATGGACTTGCTAGGTCCCACCAACAGGAATCTCCTTTTCATTTTCCTCTCTCCAAGATGGGAACGAGGGAAACTTGCCAAAATCGCTTGTGCTCCATGGGTCAATTGGAAAAACCTAATGGGGGGAGGACCTATCTACCTATCTTGAGGTTGGGCTGATCATTAGAATATTAAAGGCCCCCAAAAAATATTATTGTTCATTAATTGAAGGAGAAGCCTCATGAACTAAAATCCCCCCCTCTTGCAATCACCAACTACAACCTCCCAAAACTATACTATTCTTTCCCACCCAATAATATTTGGTGAGTCCTCAAAACTATACTATTCCCTCCCACTATACTATTCCATCCCACCCACATTTTAGATCAAAACTATACTATTCCCTCCCACTATAGCTATCTTAAGTCCTATAGGGCGAGGGAGGGCTCAGGTGTGAAACTATAGAAAAATAGTTTGAATAGAAGGTGCAACTAGAATCCCCACCCAACCTGATAAAGTTTTGGGTGGGAGGATATAGTGGTGTAACATGCCCAGGGCACTAGAATTCCCCCCCACTCAAAATTTAACCCCCCACAAGAATTATTCCTCGGGTTCAAGTTGGGATGATTTCAGACTTGGAGCATGGTTGGGGGACTGCAACCGCCAGAGGAGGGGTTACCACATTAGCAGAAATTGCAAGCATGTTATGAAGAGTTTTCATTTGAGCAACATAATTTCCATTCAATTATGATTGTATAATCTTGCATGAACACCACAAAGATTGATTGAAAGGTTTTTGGTCATCATTGCAAAAATTATGACTTATTCTTAGCTATCTCGAGTCTTGGTTGCATCATTGCATTAGAGGTAGCAGATGCATGCACGACATGCTAAACTGAGATAATGTGGCTATGAACTCTTGTGTGTACATAAGAAAGTGGATGCAGTTGAATATGATGATTTAGCACTACCCATATCTCAAGAACCAACTATAAAAGAAACACATGTTTATCAAGGAAGAAGATTACTATGTAGGCACATTGTATTGATTATGCTTTTGATTTACCCTATCTAACAACCCTATCCCATAGTATAGTTTGGTTGCACTCCAATCACATGCGCTATATCTACATAGGTGATAGCCCACTCCACCTACATACCTCCTAGTATGACATATCCCACCCCACCTACATACATCCTAGCACACCCCACATAAGCCATATCCATAGCTCAACCCATCTATCCCTCCCTAGTGGACATTCCCACCTACCTACACTCTTTCTAGAAGAATTATCTATCTCTACATGTAGGAGGACTACTAGAAGCTGGTACGATGAAGGAAACTCCCCCCAATATGGATAGTATATGTGAGGGTAAGGTATAGATAGTTGACCTCATTTACATTGCTATTGCAACCCAATATTATTTTGTAGCAATTGACCTTGAATCAACTCAAAACCACTAGCATAGGCACATGATGTTTCTTGAGTTCAAGTAGTTTATTTATAAATGACATATGCATATGTTCCCACAAATGATGTTCCATAAAATAAAGGCCCATTCTCCTAGCAATAAATTGATGAGCCGATGGTAGCCTGTAGGTCATATCATGGCTACGTATTAACCCCGAGGTTAATAGAATTTGTACGATGAATGGGTTTGCTCCACTGCTACTAGCTATTGAACTGTGAGGGATGTCACACACTATAGTAATGGATCTATCTGATGAATGGATAGCTCTACGAGATCTATTAAATTATATAAGTATTGACCCCATAATAGAATATGGGATGAATGGATTCACTTTGTTGCTACTAGCTATTGAACTATGAGGGATGTTGCATGCTATAGAAATTGATATATGCTAGTTACTACTTCATCGATAGGATTTTCCTATACTATTGTGAGTAGCGATGCTTACTCTACCATGGGTCATAGCTTTAGATCATAGGTAGGGTGATCAAGAATCTTGAGAATCCTTATTTCTAGTTCTATGTGATGAGACAAAAAAAATGTCAAAAGAATGTATAATCTATTAGCTAAATTAGTGTTTTCTTCAGTTAAAGAGAAGTAGTGAGCCTAAAATTTTGGAGCACCCACTCTGGTTATGAGTCCAATAATGATGAGGAAAGTGAGGTATTTTTGGTAGTAGATATTTTATCAAATCTTGAAAATTATGATCCAGGTTCTTGATATTTTTGGACAAAAAATAGGAAACAAGAAGGAAAAACAACCCATTAAATTTCATAAAGACCTAGTTTGTGATTTCAAAGAAAACTTCACTAGTCCATGCACCGGAAATTTCACTAGTCCATGCATCAGAATTTCCAGAGCTAAGTAGGCTCTAAGTGAAGGATAAGTATGATATCATTTATGAAGAGGTTGAGTTGTTTGGGCTTCTATGAGCAATTAAGGTACAAAAGGTTAGAGCATATAGGGGGCAGTTCGAACATGCTATGTCTTCTTCTCTAAAGCTCAAAAACATGCTATGTAGGTTTTTTTTATGCAGGTAAGTTATTTAAACATGCCATGTCTTCTTCTCTAAAGGTCAAAAACATGCATTTCTCTATAAAATTTTCTACTCCCAAGAGCTTATACAAAATTACTTTGGCATTTGAAGAAATTCTAGATCTCTGAGAACCAACCATGAAGAAAAGACAACAATCTCTAGATAGCTCCAAATTAACTCAAAATATCTTCAGAAGCATCTCCAGTGCACTGCTTAGAAAATCTCTAGAGCAATTGCAATAAAAGTGAAGAAATTGGCTTTCGAAGCTCACTATGAGTTGCAAGAGGACTTGCAACATTTTAGGTGTGGGGAAGATGATGAGACCAAAAAAATGTCAAAAAAATATCTCATTTATTAGCTAAATTAGTGTTTCCTTCAGTCAAAGAGAAGTAGTGAGCCTAAAGTTCCAGAGCACCCACTCTGGTTATGAGTCTTGTAATGAAGAGGAAAGTGAGGGATTTTTAGCAATCGATATTTCATCATATCTTGAAAATTACAATCTGGGTTCTTGAGATTCTTGTAAAACAAATAGGAAACAAGAACACAAAAGAACCCATTAAATTTCATGAAAAACTAGCTTGTGGTTTGAGAGAAAACTTCACCACTCCATGTGCTAGAAATTTCACCAGTCCATGCACCAAAATATCCAGAGCTAAGTAGGATCTAAGTGAAGGATAAGTATGATAGCATTTATGAAGAGGTTGAGCAGTTTGGGCTTCTATAAGTTGTTAAGGGACAAAAATTGAGAGCATCTAGGGGGAAGTTCCAAGCATCTAAGGAAATTTTTTGGGTTGTACAAACAAATGGAGCATATCTAGGAGGTATTTTTGGGTAGTTTGAACCTTTTTGCAAGTATCTAGGAGTTGTTTTATGAGCTTTATTGATACATAAGGTAAAGGTGTGACTTTTTTAGCATTCAAATGTCTTTTTGGAGCTTGTTTAGAGGTTGCAAAATAGGAATATTATTTTTGGATGACTAGAGGATATTGACTCAACAAGATGAAGAAAAGGCTTATCTTTTCCCCCCAACACATGTTCCTATCTTTTAGCAAGTTGTTGCACAGCTATAAGACTCATCTCTTAAACCTTTGATTTGTGAGAAGAGTTTCATGAAATAATATAGTTCAGTATTTTGGGAGTAGTAGTTTTTTGTAGTTTCATTTCTTAGAAGCAATTTCATTTCTAGTTCTTTACATTTCTAGCATTTCCCTTTACAAGTTTCTTAGGATAGTTTATTTTCCAACAATCTTTCCATTCCCTATTATTTACATTTCCAAAATCTCCATTTGAATGCTTCTTAAGATAGATCTCATTCCAACATTTTCATTTACAAGCTCTTAGGTTAGATTTGATTCAAGCAATTTCTTTCATGCATTACCCTTTAATTCTATTTGTAGAAAAAGAATTTCATGTGAATGATTTCTTCTTCCTCTTGCATATTTCCATGGACATCACTTTGGTTTGACATTTTTAATTAAATGATGAGGACTGCAGTGACCTTCATCACTATGGTTGTGGTGGAACCCCTAAAAATGTTTTATGTTCCCCTTAAAATTTACAAAATTTGGTTATTTTCATGACCTTGGGCTTAGGGTTTTGTTTATTATCATGCCTTAGGGTAACTTTTGTTCCTAAACCCTTTCTAACAAACCCTTAAGTTTTATTCCTTTGCAAATGTTATGATGCATCATTGACCTTTTGTCACTAGTTGCCAGTTGTTACCCATTATTTTGTTAAAAAATGTCACCTTATCTTAATGCGAGTTGACATTCATTGAAACACTTTTTGGGTCCTAAGTTTGTGTTTAATATTCCCATCATTTGCCTAGGGTTTCATCCTTGATCATTATATCCCCATATGTTATGTGCCTAGAAATGCCTCGTTTTTAAGTACCAATTACTGGCACGTGTAGATTTATAGCATTATGAAGACTATTGGATCACCATGATAACATCCTCATCACTCCTTGTGCCCCCACCAGTTTCTTTTCTTTATTATAATATTCTTACAAGCTAGTAGGCAAGTGCCACATTCCCTTTGCATTAGTGTGCCCAACATATTTGAATAGTCAATAGACGATAGTCCGAGTGAATCAATAGTGGTTATTAAGTGATGTGTCTTCATCTAGACTATTCCTCGCCTCCCCGTCTGATTTATTTTGCATTAAAACAATATCATGGGGAGGTGGGAAGATGACATGTGTCATTTGTCAGAGGGACCCATCAGGTTTTGAAGGAGGCAAACATCTTTCAAGTTGAGATCAATGGTCAAGGATGGATGACATGGGTCAATACTAATTGCTCCCTCCCATCCCATGGGGGACCCACCTCTACTTCTCATCTCTTAGTGGGGAAGCGGGAAAGCACCACGTGGAGTAATCTAAAAGGAAAAATAAACATAGGAGAAGGTGAAATATTAACAAAATAATTTATTCATGAGTATAAAGGATAAAACCTATGTTATTAAAGGGATTCTTTCACACATGTCTTAAATGTAAGAGAGACCTTTTGATCTTGGCTACCAGTTGTATCAAATAATTATGTATATAGGAAAATGGTCTTGTGCTAAGGAATGCACATGTTGAAGGATTGAAATTTAATCTCAACCCTTCCCTATCTTCTCGTTGTTGAATAGTGAATGTGGGTTAAATCTCACAAGGAAGCAAGAAACTTGACATGATGGGTTCTCTTCAATGCTTGACAGATGGTGGAGCCCACAAATAGGTTAGAAAGCTTTCCCACATGAGTTATTCTAATTGGGAAAAGGAAAATGGCTATTTATAGACAACTTTTTCAAACTTTTTGATTTAATGCAAATTACTCATTGATCCATCTCATCGTGCAATAACCGATCGCTTTTCAATCTTATGTGCCTAATTATTGATTCACCCATGTGAGCTTTCTTTTGAATATTAATGGTGAACACACTTCATTCATTCAACACAAAGAGGGTTGAAAGTCATTTTATCTCACAATTCTAATTGTTGAGAGCCGATAAATGGGTCATGTTCCAAAAAAGAAGGCATGAAGAGCTCAGTCAAACAAGTGTAGAGACATTGAAGACATATTTTCCCTAGTAAGTAGGTATCCAAACTTTTCTCTATCAAATAATCATAAGTTAGATGGTTTTGGAAATTATTGAAAATTATATAAGCCTTAGGTAGTTAGGGTTTACAGGGGTTTTTTTATTTGTAAATTCTATTGGATTGGTAAGAATTGTGTGTGATCTAGGAGGTTTTTTGCTCTACAAGCTTGTTTATGAAAGCATATGCTAGTAAGACTCATCTGTAAGTGAAAGTTCATATACCCTAGGCTTCTTATATTGATAAAATGAGTGATCCTAGTGTATCATTCCCCCAAATAGAGAGGAAACCTAATCAGAAAGGGTTAAGAGGTATAGAACCTAGGATGACACACCTAAAATTAAGCTGGATATACCTAAGAAATCTACAAAAATAGGGGATGAGAAGAGATATTTTCCATGAAGGATGAAGTCAAGGTTGGTACTAAAGAAGGCTATGGGTCAAATATTTTGGCTAGGCACAGAAGGGATGATAATGATGATAAGATTGGTATGTCTGAGAAGAAAAAGAAAAAGGATAATAACCACAAGGAACCTGATGTTTCCATGGAAAATGAGGAAAATTATATGACTGAAAAGGAAAAAACTGATCTAGAGTATGCCCAATATCTTCTCACACTTGCAATTCAAGAAGAATTTGATGATGGTGAGACAAATTCTCCAATTTCAACAAAATCATGAAGGTAGCATGCATACTTTGATTCTGAAGATGATGAAACATTGTAGAAACAAAGTCTCAATTTGGAGGTTTTTGTCTTTGAAGTTGATGTGGATGACAGGTTTTGATGCTACTGTAATGATGAAATATTTCCTTTGGAAGGCAGGTAAATCTTCTTCAATGAATGATAGGGGTTTTTGGTCTTTTGTGCTTTCCCTCCATTTGAGGATGCAAATATAACTAAAAAGGGAGTGTATTTTGTAACAGTCCAATTGAATAGTGACATGTGTACTCTTTGGCTTGAAACTTGTTTTTCTCCTTGATTTCTATTAGAAGGAATTCAAGGCCAAAATTATGGGGGGTCGCTATTTTGTAATTGATCACAGAGAAAATTGTAAAGAGAATACTGAGCATATTTGAGTTTTATCTTAGGTTTGAGTTTGCTAATGCATATGTAATTTTGATAGTAAAACAAAATGACACAAATTTAAAGCCATTTTCTCTCTTATGTACTTGTTTCATGAATTATGAATAATATAATCAAGGATTATCTTAATTGTCTCTATTGATTTCTGGTGAATGTTTAGTTTTTTTCTTGCTTATTAATTCAAAGAATTAATGCAAATTCTTGAGTGAAATTATAGGTTTATTTCATTTGAGTGCTACAATATTAGTAAGAAGTGGTGGTTGAGGATATAATGTTGAAATGTTGTAATGCAGTATTTTTGAAGCTTAAATGATGATATGTGTTAAATTGTTATCAAATTGCATAGGTTTTTGGATTGACTTTGTGCTTAAGATGAGGCACTGATCTAATTGAATATTCATAGTACATTTTTTTGGTCAATTCTTTAGCAAATCACTTTTATAAAAAACTTTTCAAATGAGTTACAATTGTTATTATTTTGTGTTAAGTTTCACCATTCTCATGCTCTAAATGTAGAGTGTTTTTAAGAAGCAACCAAATTCTTTGATACATTCTATTTATTGAGCTATTACGTGGATTATCATCTATTATTTACAATGTATTTAGATATTAGGCACAGAGGCCTTTAAAGTACATTGTGGGATCACCATCCTGGGTTTTGTAGAGCCCAAAGTAAAGGAGGAAAGCATTTTTGTTTTCACTCGTTCGTTGGCCAATCCATTTGGGTTGTTAAGGATTGGAATTGGAAATTCCATAGGTAATTCTTGAAGATCTGCTTGGTTCTTAAAAAATAACCAATAGATTGGCGACTCTATTGGGGACAATCCATACAAATTCTCTAGTTCTAGATCAGAAGTGTTAGAGTCCATTTTTTTGCAAATACAATTTCATCCTTTAGTCTAGCTTTGGTGTTAATGGGTCAATTCTTAGAAATGTTGCTTAGGGTTTGTTGTGTTTCCTCTGAGCTTGAAAATTTTGTCAAGATCTACCTGTGATTCCATGAATATTTTCATAAATTCCTAGTAAATATGGGTGGTGACTCTAAAGGTCTTTGCACTAGTGTGCATTATTTGAGGAAATCAAGAAATATTAAGAATTAGGAATGTGATGATAAGAGATGAAGCATACCTGAGCTCATATGATGAAGTACCCTGATGAGAAGCTAGGATGATAATTTTAGAAGGCTCCAATACTATTTACAAAAGAGTCAGGGATTGGGTGAATCTAAACATATGGTTCAGATATTGAATGTATTAAACTTGGAAAGGGTTATGTTGTAAATATGAAGGAATTTATGTGTGACTCTTCTATTGGAGAAGACCTAGAATGAAATTAATCTTTGAAATAACTTCAAATTGTTGAAGTTTAGTCCTTTATCAAGAGAGGTGGCGACTCTATGGAAAGAACCTAATGAAAAGGTGAAGACAGATTCATATCTATAAAGATTTCCAATCAAAATGAAGAATTTGTAGTAGGGTATGTGCAGGATCATGATGGGCCAAAAAGTGGCGATATGATGGGTATGTGGCTGAAGACTTTTTTTTAACCCAAAATTGATGAAATGAAAAGGGTTTATAAAGGAGATTCTCAGCGTTCAACCAATATAAATTATGCTTTACTTTGAATTTAATAAATAATTATTAGTCATTTTCTATTTAAATTAAGACTAAAGTCCTGATTGATAGGCTGATTGAAAAACATCTATAGCTTTCAAATGGTATCACATTTTTTGAATTTGAAATATATGTCACATTCTATGATTTTTATACTATAGGATTAAAAAAAAAAATTGAATTTCATGAAGTTTTGACCAAGTTAAGTTGGTCGGACACATAAGTTTTTATATTTTTTAAAATTTGTAATAAAAAATTCATAATTAATAATTTACTTGGAAAAAAATTACAAAAAAATATGCATCAGATCCTGACATGAATCCTCTACTTATATCTAAAATTTTATTAAAAAATATTATCATTTTATTGTAGTTAGGGTGGTCAGACAGACACCTACTTCTTATTTTTTACCTGAAATTTAAGTACTACTGCATTGAAATTTCAAATTTTCACCAAATAGATTTTTTATTTTTTTAAAATAAACCTAGTAGTTTAGTAAGTACATTCAATTTGGTACAGATTATATTCTTATATATTTTTGAAATAATATATATAACTTATTTAAATTTTTGTGTCAAGTTGCCTAACTCTGATTTTTCTAAATTTTTTACCACTTAAGGGCATGTTTTTTGCATGATGACCCTACACATACCCAATAGTTGCAACATATCTCTAAGGTATTTTTCCTATTTTGACTTTCAAGAAGCATGAATTTATGTGTGAGAACCATATCTCAAAGTATTGAAAAAAAATTGTTCCCTATTGAGTGAAAGTAAGCACTAAGAAAGGGAATGATAGTGATAATTCTATATACTTCTAAGTTATAATTTGTAGCCTATGTATTATGTTGAAGAAGTATTATTGTTCTTTAAATATGCCCACTAAATAGATCTTAGGTGTATATGCATTTGAGTTGTATGCATTATTTTTTAGGTGATGATGAAAGAAATGAATAGGGTAGTGAATGATCAACTGTAGAGTTGATGTTTGAATTTTGTAAAGGGGTGTAAGAAGACGTACTATTCAGTTGTACATCCTTGTCGAGTGTCAAATGCAAGCATGCAAGGTTTTCAACCCCTGTCATGTCATCAAAGAAAGTTCTCTATTGAAAGATATAGAGCCATAAATTTCAGTGGTATTTTTGGGTTTCCAAATATTATTCCTAATGAAATTAGGGAACACTTGTCGAAGTTCAAAGGGAAAAGCTCATAATCAACATCTCAACATTTGCAAGAGTTTTCTCATTTAATGGGAGATTATGAGATAGGTCATGAAGATGTAGTCATGAAGTTCTTTGTTCAATATCTGAAGGAAGATGCCAGAGATTGGATGTCATATTTTCTAGTATGTTCTATCTCTTTTTGGAATGAGTTAATGACAGCATTCATAAAACTATTTGGTGAAAGAATTGATCCAAGTTTAGTGAGACAAAAATTAAGAATATCAAGAAAGAAGAAGATGAGTTAGTCCCAGCCTTTCAATCTTAGGTTCTCAAAGGAAATAAAGGATATTCCTGGAGATATAAGACCAAAGGATGCATAATGTTTGGTTGTATATTTAGATGCATTTGATGAAGAAATGAGCTATTTGTTGAGAGATAAGGAGCCTACAACATTGTGTCATGCATATCAAATTTCCATGGATATTGAAAACAACTTAAAATACTCAATGATAAAGGGATATATGGCTGCAAGTGTTAGTTATCATAGCACACCTCATGTAAATGGATCAAAAAAAAGAAGTGATTGTCATGATGATAATTTTTTTTCCATCCTAGCTTGTCCATATTTACAATGCACAAATCATAAGGAGCTCCAAGTTGAACATCAACAAGATTTCAGAAATTTTGATCAAATGTCTTTTGTTCAAAGATTGTATCAAATAAAGAAACACAAGGGAGAATTATCCTATGATTTTTTCTCAAGATGTTGGGATGCCTTGTTGAAAATCCTCAAAAGTTTCAGACCTGAAGATTCAACATGCATTGATTTATTTTGTGAAATCTTTATGTTGAGACTAAATACCTTACCAAAAGGGTTGAAGCCTCATAGTTTTGATAAAGCACTCAACTTGATAAATATTGTAGAAGAAGACAAGTGTGATTATGCACAAAATATGGTATCTCAAAATGCAGATGGCAGTTGTCCTATTGAGGAAGATCAAAAAATAGTGCATGGGTATGTGTAGGATCATGATGGGCCAAAAAGTGGCAATATGATGGGTATTTGTAGGGTAGGTGGTTGGCAACTCTTTTTTTACCCAAAATTGATGAAATGAAAAGGGTTTTCAAAGGAGATTCTCATCTTTCCACCAATATAAATTATGTTTTACTTTGAATTTAATAAATTATTATTATTCATTTTCTATTTGAATTATGACTAAAGTGTTGATTGATGGGCTGATTGAAAAACATCTATAGCTTTCAAATGGTATCACATTTTTGAATCCAAAACATGCATCACTTTCTATGCTTCACATAATATAGGATTAAAAAAAGAAAAATTGAATTTCATGAAGTTTTGACCACATTAAGGTGGTTAGACATCGAGTTTTTATATTTTTTAAAAGTTGTAATAAAAAAATCATAATTAATTATTTACTTAGAAAAAATTACAAAAATATGCATCACATCTGGACATGACTCCTCTACTTATGTCTAAAATTTTATAAAAAAATATTATCATTTTGTTGTGGTTAGGGTGGTCAAACAAACACCTACTTCTTATTTTTTCCCTGAAATTTAAGTACTACTGCATTGAAATTTCAAATTTTCATTTTTTTTAAATAAACCTAGTAGTTTAGAAACTACATTCTAGCTAAATTCTATTCTTACATATTTTTGAAATAATATAGATAAATTATTCAAATTTTTACGTCAAGTTGCCTAACTCTGATTTTTCTAAATTTTTTGCCACTTAAGGGCCTATTTTTTCCGTGATGATCATGCACATACATGCATGCATTTAAAAAGGGTATACCAAAAAGTGAAAATCCATCTTGTTGTATGGATGAGGGTGGTGATTGTAATCAACGAATAACCAACACAATATGCAGATCCATATAGTAGTGGTGAAGATAAAGATACACTTGCAAGTGTTGTTGATTTCTTATCACAAATCAGTGGTAAAGGTATTGGGGATGAAACTTTAGGCATCCACTTTGGAAATTCTATGCATAGTTTGTGTAGTGATGAATGTTAGTGTGATTAGGGTCATGATGAGATTAAAGTTTTTTATTATTTTTTGAGGATTGTGAATGCTCCTCTGGGGATGATCTAGAATCCTCTGCTACACATGAAGGATGTAAGAATATGCATGAAGTCACTTGCTCACAAGTGAATGAACAAATCCCTTGTGATGAATACTTGGAATGTATTCTAGGTATGTCATCAATAGAATATACTAACTTTGTGAATGATATTGAGTTTGAAGATAAGAATGTATGCATTCAATATCTTGATCCTAAGTATAGTGTTAGATATGATAAAAATGTTGATGATACTAACTATGATGCTAATGAACATGATCATGTCCTTTCTATTCCTAATGGTTTATGTGAAGAAGAGATGGAATATGCTTTTTTCTCTATAAACATGAACATTTTTTCATCAAATAAGGATTTGCATTGATGAAGGTACTTGTTCGATTCTTAATGAGAAACTTTCAGATATTCCTACTAACAATGTGAAAGGTAATGTCAACTATGGCACTCATTGCAATAGTAAGTGTGTTTTGAATTTTCATTGGGATGGTTGTGCTATGAAGACAAATTCTGAAACCTTCAAGCCTCTATTTGAAAATTTCCACACAAAATTGTATAATGCTTTGCAAAATAAGTGTGGTACCATCTGTGAACTAGAAATAGAAATATTTTGTATGTATGGGATGTTGATTGGAGTGATGTTTCTTGTGATAACCCTGATTTGAATGATAGAAAAGATACTATGATTTCTAATAAATCATATTTCCAAAGTAGTGGAGCCTATGATAGTATAACTGACTTGCAGTGCTCAGGTGAGTATGAATATCAATTTGAAAATGTGCCTATACATATGAACACTTTTTGCTCATCACACAAAATGAATGCTTGTCTGGTATGGGACAAAAATCAGAAGATGACTCCAGGGATTTATATTAGTTTGTTATTCATTTTGATTTCTCAGATTTGGAGCTACAATTTTACTCCAAAAGGTTAGGATATATGATTCTGGATTGAACTATTGGACAAATTTTTTATGAAGGTTTTCAATTCGACATGCAAGTTGAATTTGATGTCAACTTTTACGATGTTAGTGGACAAGTGGACTATGAGTGTTTTTAATTCTCAGTCTAGTTGGTTGAGCATTTGGTAGAACGTGATAATGAATTGAACAGGGTAAAACATCACAATGATCATGGATTTCAATTGATGTTTGATTGAAAATTTCAAATGGACCAAATTAATGATGACAATGGTAAGTTCAAACACATGGTAATAATGGTTAATTACAGTGACAACAATGGGGTTAGTTGGTGGGAAATTTATGACCATGTTTTCAAATTTGGCCCAGTGCAGACAACCAAAAATAAAGCATTTGATAGAGGTAAACACTAGTTCTAAGTTTTGGGAGCCTGGGGCCACCAATTGAAGTTGAAGCTTGTTAAATTGTATATGCAGGTTAAAATATTGTATGATAGAAAAGGCTTCTAAGAGAGAATTTGAAGTGGGTAGTAAGGTATAGATATTGATATGGTGAACTTTTGGAGCTGCTAGTACATGGAGAGTTCTTGAAGCCATACTTCGCCTAAGTATGTTTCTTGCAGGTACGTTGTATAGCCCTGTAAAAAATTTATATATGTTGGTTCGCTTTGGTCTGGTCCTCTTTCCTTGTCCTGGGAAGTACTTGGTTTTTGGTCCTTGTGCTTGGTCTACTTCAACCTAAGATTATGTGATCTCACTCTATTCTAGAAGAATAAGCAACCCCAATAAGAGCCACTGGTGGAACCCCTAAAAATGTTGTGTTCCCCTTAAAATTCTGTAAAATTTGGTTATTTTCATGACCTTGGGATTAGGGTTTTTCTTATCATCATGCCTTAGGGTTTGTGATGCTAAAACCCTTTCTAAAAAGCCCTTAAGTCTGAGTCCTTTGCAAATTTCATGATGCGTCATTCACCTTTTCTCACTAGTACCCAGTTGTTTCTCATTATTTTGTTAAAAAATACAACCTTATCTTAATGCGGGTTGAAATTCAATGAAACACTTGCGAGGTCCTAAGTTTGAGTTTAATATTTCCATCATTTTCCTAGGGTTTCGGCCTTAATCATTATGTCCTCGTCTATCGTGTTCCTAGTAGTGGCCACATTTTAAGTACTAATTATTGGCACATGTAGATTTCCAACATTATGAAGATCATTGGATCACCAAGGTCACATCCTGACTGCTCACCATGCTCCTATAGATGTCTTTCCTTTATTATAATATTCTTACAAGCTGGAAGGTGAGCACCACAGGCCCTCTGCATTGGTGGACCGAGCATCTTTGAATAGTTAATAGGTAGCAATCTGAGTGAACTAATGATGGTTATTAAGTGATGTATCTTCATCTAGATCATTCCCTACTTCCCCACCTAATTTTATTTTACATTAAAATAATATCACAAGGTGGCAAGTAGATGACATGTTTTGTTAGAGGGACCCACTAGGTTTTGAAGGCAACAAACATCTTTCCAGCTGAGATCGACAGTTGAGGATGGATAACGTGGGTGAATACTAACTACTCCTCACCATCCCGTGGGGGATCCACCTCTAATTCTCATCTCTTAGTAGAGAAGTGAGAGAGCGCCATGTGGAGCAATATGAAAGACAAAATCAACATAAGAGAAGGAAAAATAAAAATAAAATATTTCAATCATGGGTATAAAGGATAAAACATGTGTTATTAAAGGGATTCTTCTGCATGTGTCTTAAATGCAATAGAGATATTTGGGTATGTGTAGGATCATGATGGGCCAAAAAGTGGCGATATGATGGGTATGTGTAGGGTATGTGGCTGACGACTTTTTTTTACCCAAAATTGATGAAGCAAAAAGGGTTTTTAAAGGAGATTCTCATATTTCCACCAATATAAATTATGTTTTACTTTCAATTTAATAAATAACTATTATTCATTTTCTATTTGAATTATAACTAAAGTCTTGATTTATAGGTTGATTGAAAAACATCTATAGCTTTCAAACAGTATCACACTTTTTTAATCTCAAACATGTGTTACATTCTATGCTTCGCATACTATAGGATTAAAAAAAAATGAATTTCATGAATTTTTGACCAAGTTAAGGTGGCCAAACATACGAGTTTTTATATTTTTTAAAAATTTTAATAAAAAATTCATAATTAATTATTTACTTGGAAAAAAATTACAAAAAAATATTCATCACATGTAGACATGAGTCCTCTACTTATATCTAAAATCTTATAAAAAGATATTATCATTTTATTGTGGTTAGGTTGGTCAAACAGACACCTACTTCTTATTTTTTCCTTGAAATTTAAGTACTACTACATTGAAATTTCAAATTTTCACCAAATGGATTATTTAAAAAAAAAAAAAACCTAGTATTTTAGAAACTACATTCAATTTGCTACAGATTCTATTCTTACATATTTTTGAAATAATATAGATAACTTATTCAAAAATTTACGTCAAGTTACCTAACTCTGATTTTTCTGAATTTTTCGCCACTTAAGGGCCTATTTTTTCCATGATGATCTTGCACATACCCATTTTGATCTTGGCCATTGGTTGTGTTAGAGAATTATGTACATGAGAAAGTGGTCTTGTGCTAAGGCACACACATGTTGATGGCTTGACATTTAATCTCATCCCTTCCTCGTCTCCCCATTGTTGAATGTTTATACATGGGTTAAATCTCACAGGGAAGTGGGAAACTTGAAACAACAACTTCTCTTCAGTGCTTGATAAATGGTGGAGCCCAAAAATAGGTTGGAAAGGTTTTCCACATGAGTTATTCTGATGGGGTAAAGGAAAATGGTTGTTTACAGTCAATTTTTGAAAACTTGTTGATTCACTCTGACTCACTTGTTGATCCATTTCATCGCACGATCAATGATCAGTTTTCAAACGTGTGTTCCTGATTGTTAGTTCACTCACACAAGCTTAATTTTGAACATTAATGTTGGACCCACTCCAATCATTCAACAAGAGGGTTGACAACCATTCTATTTCATAATTGCAATCATTGAGAGCTGATAAATTGGTACAGTGTTAGAAAAGGAGTGAAGAGCTTAGGAAAACAATTGTAGAGACATTGAAGATAAATTTTCTTAGGTAAGAAGGTATCCAAAATTTTCTATGTAAAATTTTCATAAGTTAGCTGGTTTGGAAAATTATTGTAAGTTATATAAGCCTTAGATACTTAGGGTTTATAGGGGTTTGGTTAAATTTGCAAATTCTAATGGATTGGTAAGAACTATGTGTGGTCTAAGAAGGTTTTTTCTCTACAAGCTTGTTTATGAGAGCATAGGCTATTAAGACTCTTTTGTAAGTGAAAGTTCATAAACCCTATGCTTCTTATACTGAGAAAATGACTGAACCTAGCATATCATCCCCCTAACTAGAGAGGAAACCTAAGTAGTAAAAGGGTTAAGAGGTATAGAACCCAAGATGACACACCTAAAATTAAGCAAGATATACTTGAGAAATCCATGAAACTAGGGTCTCAGAAGAGAGCTTTTTCCATGAAGGATGAGGGTATGTGTAGGATCATCATAAAAAAAGCAAGCCCTTAAGTGGCAAAAAATTTAGAAAAATCAGAGTTAGTCAACTTGACGTAAAAATTTGAATAAGTTATATATATTATTTAAAAATTATGTAAGAATAGAATATATAGAAAATTGAATGTAGTTTCTAAACTACTAGGTTTTAAAAAAAAAAAAAATCTATTTGGTGAAAATTTGAATTTCAATGTAGTGGTACTTAAATTTTAGGGAAAAAATAAGAAGTAGGTGTCTCTTTGACCACCTTAACCGCAATAAAATGATATTTTTTTTTATAAGATTTTATATATAAGTAGAAAACTCATGCCCTGATGTGATGCATATTTTTTTGTAATTTTTTTCCAAGTAAATAATTAATTATGAATTTTTTATTACAACTTTTAAAAAAATATAAAAACTCATATGTTTGACCACCTTAACTTGGTCAAAACTTCATGAAATTCATTTTTTTTTTTTTAATCCTATAGTATGTGAAGCATATAATGTGACACATGTTTTGGATTCAAAAAATGTGATACCATTTGAAAGCTATAGATGTTTTTCAATCATCCTATCAATCAGAACTTTTGTCATAATTTGAATAGAAAATGAATAATAATTACTTATTAAATTCAAAGTAAAGCATAATTTATATCAATGGAAAGCTAAGTATCTCCTTTAAAAACCCTTTTCATTTTATCAATTTTGTGTAAAAAAATAGTCATCAGCCACATGTACCCATCATATTGCCACTTTTTGGCCCATCATGATCCTGCACATACCCATGAAGTCAAGAGTGTTACTAAAGAAGGATATGGATCAAACATGCTGGCTAGGAATAGAAGGGATGATAATGATGATAAAGGATGATCCCACAATATTGGTTTACAATTTTTGGCCAAACTGGACAATCAATTGATTTTTTATAAGGGTATGTGCAGGATCATGATGGGCCAAAAAGTGGCGATATGATGGGTATGTGTAGGGTATGTGGTTGATGACTTTTTTAACCCAAAATTGATGAAACGAAAAGAGTTTATAAAGGAGATTCTCAACTTTCCATCAATATAAATTATGTTTTACTTTGAATTTAATAAATAATTATTATTCATTTTCTATTTGAATTATGACTAAAGTTGATTGATAGGATGATTGAAAAACATCTAAAGCTTTTGAGCGATATCACATTTTGAATCTAAAACATCGTCACATTCTATGCTTCACATACTATAGGATTAAAAAAAATCATGAAGTTTTGACCAAGTTAAGGTGGTCATACATACGAGTTTTATATTTTTAAAAGTTGTAATGAAAAATTCATAATTAATTATTTATTTGGAAAAAAATTATAAAAAAAATATGCATCACATCCAGACATGAGTCCTCTACGTATATCTTAAATCTTATAAAAAATAATTATCATTTTATTATGGTTAGGATGGTTAGACAGACACCCACTTTTTATTTTTTCCCTGAATTTTAAGTACCACTGCATTGAAATTTCAAATTTTCACGAAATTGATTTTTTTTAAATAAACCTAGTAGTTTTGAAACTACATTAAATTTGCTAAAAATTCTATTCTTACATATTTTTGAAATAATATAGATAAATTATTCAGATTTTTATGTCAAGTTGCCTAGCTCTGATTTTTCTAAATTTTTCGCCACTTAAGGGGCCTATTTTTTCTATGATGATCTTACACATACCCCTAACTAAATATTCACTTTCAGACACCTATAGCATCTAAACCATGAGGAATTTTAAGATGATGTAAACTAGTGATTTGTGAAATTTTGTCTTTAAATTCTAAATGTATATTTTTCATTTTTTTTGGAATCAGATTGCACTTCTTTTTCCATCTCCTTCTAAAACTAGTTTTTTTCAATAAACACCATTTTTAAGGAGTGACGCTCACCGTATAACACACAATTTTTTTTTCATGAAGGATAAAATTATATTTTTTTCAAATTTAGATTTCTAACTACAATATCTAGTGCTTCCAATTGGTTTCATAGTGTTTTATTGAATCTTTTTTCCTTTATCAACTTTCGAAGTCAAACCAATTACAATTCAGACATAAGCGGACCATATAACACATAACTATTTTGTATGTATCGAAATTCAATTAATTTTTTTTGTTGGATCAAGGACTTCAATATATAGTGAAATCATATTTTTCAAAAAAAATTATAATCTTTTATTTTTCCACATGTGTAGAACAGAGAGTTTGATTTTCAGTGAAAATCCTACGTTCACAAGAAATACAAAATAAATATAATAATCAAATTTAAGTTAATTGAAATTATACTTTTTTGGAAGCTTATAATAAGGAATACATACTTACAAAAAATAAATTTTGAATTAATTCATTTGATCCCCTAAGAGGTAAATAAAAAATTATTTTTTATCAGCATTTTGATAAGTGTATAGGAGACTCCATTATATGTATGGTTTAAAACTAGCGGAATTCTGTCCAAGGGGCTTGTTCTAAGGTGGTTTGATCAAACCCTCTTCAATTGGAATCCTTTAAGTGGAACTTTTCAAGGCTTGAATCATTATATTTTCTAAAATATGTGATTTCAGCAAAAATCAGGATCTCCTTGAAAGTGTAAACCACTATTGTGGCAACACCCTAAGGTTGGTTTGTCTAAGAAGAAAAAGAAAAAGGATAAGGACCATGAGGAACCTAATTTATCCATGGAAGATGAGGAAAATTATATGAGTGATAAGGTAGAAGCTAATCTAGAGTATGCCCACTATCTTCTCACACTTGCAGGTCAAGAAGATTTTGATGATGGCGAGACAAGTTCTCCATTTTCAACAAAATAACAAAGGTGACATGCATACTTTGCTTCTGAAGATGATGAACCATTGTAGAAATAGAGTCTCAGTTTGGATTTTTTTGTCTTGGAAGCTAATATGGACAACGAGTTTTGATGCTACTGCAATGATGAAAGATTCCTTTTGGAAGGCAAGTAAATCTTCTTCAATGAATGATAGGTTTTTTTTCTTTTGTGGTTTCTCTCCATTTGAGTCCATGAAAATATAACTACAAACGGAGTGTATTTTATAATGCTCAAACTAAATAGTGACATGTGTACTCTTTGGCCAAAATATTTTTTTTCTCCTTCATTTCTATAAGAAGGAATTCAAGGCCAAAAGTATGGGGGGTTGCTATTTTGTAATTGATCACAAAGAAAATTGTAAAGAGAATACTAAGCATATTCGATTTTTTTCTTAGGTTTGAGTCTACTAATGCATATATAATTTTCATAGCAATACTAGAAATATAATATAGAATCACATAAATTCAAAGGCATTTTCTCTCCTATGTACTTGTTTCATGAATTATGAATAATATAATCATGTATTATCTTATTTGTCTCAATTGATTTCCAGTGGATGTGTAGTTTTTTTCTTGCTTATTAATTCAAAGAATTAATGCAAATGATTGAGTGAAACTATAGGTTTATTTCAATTAAGTGCTAGGATATTAGTAATAAGTGGTTGTTGAGGATATAATGTTGAAATGCTATAATGTAGTATTTTTAAAGCTTAAAGGATGTTATATTTTAAATTGTTATTAAATTGCATAGGTTTTGTGATTAACTCCATGCTTAGGATGAGGTACTCATTTATGTGAATATTCTTAGTACATTTTGTTGGTCAATTCAACAGCAAATCACTTTTATAAACAAAATTTTCAAATGCGTTACAATTGTTATTATTTTGTGTTAAATTTCACCATTCTCATGCTCTAAATGTAGAGTGTTGTTAAGAAGCAACCAACTTATTTGATACATTCAATTTGTTGAGCTATTACATGGGAATTCATCTATTATTTACAATGTATTTAGCTATTAGGTGTAGAAGACCTTGAAAGTACACTATGGGATCACCCTCCCAGGTTTTGCAGAGCCCAAAATGTAGGAGGAAAGCATTGCTAATTTCACTCATTCTTGGCTAATCCCTTTGGGTTGCTAAGGATTGGAATTGGAAATTCCATAGGAAATTCACAAGATCCGTTTGGTTCTTAAAAAGCAACCAATAGGTTGATCTTTCATATAGATCTAGATAGATAGGGTGGTTGTTGGTGATTGAGCTAATCAACTCAAAGTGTCCCTTTCCATAGAAAATTCAAGACCCCACCACTCGAGGCATATACGGCCGAGATTCAACATACCAATGAGAGAGTAGCCTTGGATCAAACCCACTATTCTAAGGGTCCCCTACTATTCTAAGGGAAAGATCGATTGTCCAATAATACTTAGGGTAAGGACCCCCCTACGATTCATTTAGGATAAGCCCCCCTCCCCATACCCTAAAATTTTCTCCCCTAGTGATGTAAAATTGGGGAGACCTTTAGTTATGCAATCACAATCCAACCTCAACAAACCATTTTTCCAAGTCTCAAAACCCTACCCCTCGGGATTTTCACTATTCCTTGATAGTTTCCATATAGGTGTGCAACTAGGGTTCCTTGATCTCAACTCCACAACCCAATACCAAACCCTCAAACCAAATACATTATCAAAGACCCATTAACCCCTAATACAACATACCTCAAAACACCATTAGGTTTCTTTGGAACAACTTTGTCAAATCAAGGTACCTATGTTGTCCTAGACCATAAATTAGGTCACTTTTACAAAGGGACCCTATTGGAAACTCCTCCTCAAGCAAAAAACTCAATGGGGAACCGAAAAAAGTCAACAAACCCACCAATTTCACCATTTATTCATAGAGCCACACTTTCCAAGACCCCTAATCAAGAAACCCTTATTTTAGGTAATTTTCATAGGGGTTTATTGAAAAACTATATCCCAAACCTTCTCTAACCATAAAACCACTTGAAACACCCTTAAATATTTCAAAAAATTCTTATAATAACATACAATATTTCTTCCTCCAAAGACTTTCCACTTTACCACTCTCAAACCTCTCATTTATCCACAAAATCCACCATTTTTAGACCTAGGGCATCATGCCCAAAGATACAAACGACTTTCCCTACTCACAAACCACCTTATAACATCTATTCCTAGAATAATTAGACTCATTCCACTAAGTTACAGTGGAAAAAATAAGTGGAATCAGTCTTTATAACATTTTAAGACCTCAAAACCCTTAAAACAGGGTACAGACCTACTAGTAACAAAAATGCAAATAAAGGCCCTTGTTCCTAATGAAACTCAGTCACAATAGAACCAAAATATTTTTAATTCATATCATCATTGAGTTCTATATCCCTTGGGATAATGTGCACCTGTACGACCAATAAAAAGGGACTGCAACAGAGATATTCAAAGAAATGCACAGGAAATTTAAAAGAAATCAGCAAATTCTATTTTTTTTGCTTTCACCAACCTTCAACAACCCCTTACAATGATTTTCCAATCATTTATATAAATTTTTACACCAAAAAATAACTTTTTAATAGATCAACAAAAATTCAAATCCTAATTGACCATTGGAATTCCCAAACAATGCATTTTTGCAACTTTTCTTGCATTTACAATGACAACATTTTGTAAATTTTGTAATATGTGACCAAATGAATCTAAACCAACATAAATACATTTAAATGGTCTCAAAAGACCTTATTCAGGAAAAAAACCATAAAAACTCCTAATAACCCAACCTTTTAGACTTCATGTATTAAAATTACCAATGGTGCACCTGCACCAAACTCCTGGCCTGAAATGTTTCCAAGTCCCTTGGAAAGTAACTTGCTACAATTCATGTTGATTCCCATCTCCCCTTGGGTCTTAAAATTCTCCTTTCTTTTCCAAACTCTTCCACTAGTTCAACAACTAAAAATTTTCCTCACACTTTTCCTTCTTGGACTGCCCCCTACCTTGACATTACTCCACTTTCCCAAACAAACGTGATGCATGTTTACTAACCTCTCTTTCATTTGACGTGCTGATGAAAAATTACCTCTGTTAACTTGGCATTTGACTGTCCTATCCTTCAACCCTGAAACATGCTCAACCTTCCTCATTTGTCTCTATCAAACACTCTCTACACTGCATCTTTTCCTATAAACTTTGTCATCAGATCATTTTGCTTAACACTCTCTATCATATCAGACTTATAAGCCCCTATTTTGAAAAAAAATAGTCTTCCTAGTAGCCTCTTGTGGAATCATAGGGAAAGATATTGTCTATACCAAAACCCTATCATGCTAACCTTGCAATAGTATCATTTATCATCAGATTTTGTTGTTTCCTCAATACCATTCCCTTCCAACTTCACTCCACCCTCTTTTCTTTCCAAACTCACTTAATTCTTCAAGCTCACTGTATTAATGTCTCCCAACATAAGAGTGGTTGTAACCTCCTTGGACTCCTCTTCATTTGTGTCTTCCTTCAACTTCACAAACTCCTTCCTACCCATCATGATAAATTGAGCTACCTTTCCTTTCTCCTTCACATCCTCAACCAATGGAGTCAAAGTAAACACATTCCCATCCTTCTCAATCTAGTAGGTGTTTTTTCTTCCTTCATACATGGCATTTCTATCATATTGCCATGGTCTCCCAAGCAATAGATGACAACAACTCATGGGTAGAACATCACAAAGTACCTTATCTTTGTACCCTCCAATCTAAAACTCAACTAAAACCTGCTCATTAACTAGAAGTGATTGATAATCATTTAACCATGACACCTTATAGGGTGTTTCATGGCGAACTTTCACCAAATTTAACTTATCTACCATTTCACTTAATACCATATTATCAGTGGAACCTGAATATATCACTACCTTGCATACTTTACCTTTTCTCTTACATGTGGTTTTGAATAAAGCTCTCCTTTGCATGGGTTCCTTCTCCTTGGAGGCCTTCAAGAGTTTTCCTCTCAGCATCAAAGATTCATCAAATTTTGGTGTAGCAACATCACTTGGGGAATTGACACTTTCATCTTCATCTTCTTGGACAATTTTGACTCTCTTTTCTCCTTTTCTTTCACCCCAACTTGAAGTAGCACCAAAATTTTTAGGGAACTTGTAGGATGGATGAACAAACTCACCAAAGTTGTAACACCTTTCTGAAAACACATTAGAACCTATTCCTTGATATGTATATCTACCCCTAAAGCTTGTTCTTCCACCTCTCCATCCACCTCTAGATTCAACCACTTGTTCTTTACCTTTACCAACATCTTCTTGGTCTTTATTGGACTATCTTGGAGTAGAAAAAGTTCCCCTGCCTCTAGAAGTATTGCTTCTACCTCTTGTTATCTTTTCTTGTCTTTTTTTCACTTTTTCTTCTGCCCTTATAACCATTTGAAAACATTCTTCAACTATTTTTGGTGTCATCAAACTTATTGCATCCTGAATATTATACCTCAGACCATTAAGATATCTTGCTACTTTTTTTCCCTCATCTTCCTCATGCTTTGTCCTTATGCTTAACCTATAGAACTCCTTAGTGTATGCTTGCACATCTAAGTACTTTTGCTTGAGATTTTGAAGTTTTGTAAGCAATTGAACATTGTAATAACTAGGAAGGAACATACCTTTGAGTTTTGTCTAAGTCATTCTCTCCCAAGAAGTAATCTTGGTCTTCCCCTTTTTCTGCCTTTCATCTTGCACAAATTTCCACCACAACAAAGCATGCCCTTTCAACTTTGTCTTAGCCTTCTTCACCTTGTGATCTTCATCTGCTTCTTCACTTTCAAAGTAATTCTCCATGGCTCCTATCTAGTCCAAGAGCTATTCACCATCTAATTTACCTCCATACATAGGAAAATCCATTTTTCTATGTCCATCACTTTTCATAGCCTTCAAAATCTTTACCATTCTCACATCCTCTCGATCCAAATCTTCCTCTTCACTAGAAGTTTCTTTCTCTTCAGATTCACTTTCATCCATGGTGACCCCAGCATTACAATTCAATGCAGCAATATCCTTCTTCAAGGATTCTATTTCTCTAACTTGCTTATCAATATTTCTAGAAATTATGCTTCCTTTAGGAAGCATTTTGACTCCTCCAATTCCACCTTTTTCCTTACTCATACCTCAACCTTCTCTCTCATGAGATTTACTTCCTTTTCTCTGATACCAATTGATGTCAAATAGGGGAGACCTTCAGTCACAAATCACAATCCAACCTCAACTAACCACTTTTCCAAGTCTCAAAACCCTAGCCCTAAGGATTTTCACTATTCCTTGTAGGTGTGCAACTAGGGTTCCTTGACCTCAACTCCACAACTCAATACCAAACCCTCAAACCAAATACATTATCAAATACCCATTAACCCCTAATACAACATACCTCAAAACACCATTAGGTTTCTATGGAACAACTTTGTCAAATCAAGGTACCTACACTGTCCTAGACCATAAATGAGGCCACCTTTACAAAGGGACCCTATTGGAACTCCTCCTCAAGCCCAAAAATCAATGGGAAAGAAACAACCAGTTAAAAAAACCACCAATTTCACCATTTATTCATAGAGCCACACTTTCCAAGACCCTTAATCAAGAAACCCTTATTTTAGGCAATTTCCATGGGGGTTTATTGAAAAACTATATCCCAGACCTTCTCTAACCTTGAAACCACTTCAAACATCCTTAAATATGTCTACACATATAATAACATAAAATATTGTTGCATCCAAATACTTTCCACTTTACCACTCTCAAACCTCTCATTTACCCACAAAATCCACCATATTCAGACCTAGGGCATCATGCCCAAACATTCAAACAATTTTACCTACTCACAAGACACCTTCTAACATCTATTCCTAATATCTTAAGACCTCAAAACCCTTAAAACAGGGTATAGACCTGCCAGTAACAAAATTGAAAATAAAGGCCCTTATTCTTGATGAAACTCAATCATAATAGAACCAAAATATTGTTACTTCATACCATCATTGAGTTTTGTAGCCCTTGGGCCAATGTGCACCTGTATGGCCAAGAAAAACATGGAGTACAACAAAGATATTCAAAGAAATGCACAAGAAATTCAAAAGAAATCAAAGAATTCCATTAGATTTTTGCTTTCGCCAACCTTGAGCAACCCCTTACAATGAGTTTCCAATCATTTATATACCTTTTCCCACTAAAAAATAACTTTTGGACCAACCAAAAAACTTTCAAATCCTAATTGACCATTGGAATTCCCAAACAATCCACTTTTGCAACTTTTCATACATTTACAGTGAGAACATTTTGCAAATTTTGTAATTTTTGACCAAATGACCCTAAACCCACCTAAATACATTTCAATGGTCTCAAAAGACCTTATTCATGACAAAAACCATAAAAAATCCTAATGACCTGACCTTTTAGACTTCATGTATTAAAATCACCAATGGTGCCCCTGCACTACCTAGTGATGTTGTCGCTTAATTGTTGTTGTTGTCTCAATGAGAGATCATAATTTTTTTTAATTTCCTGCTAGGTTAGTGGCTAGATATATAAGTTGCAGCAGAGCCACAAGCTCCAAAAATGAGAACCTATCTACAACAACAAGAACTCTTCCAATCATTACTTTCTTGTCTAAGACCCACCTAACCATCAACACTGACAAAACCAATAACCCATAAAATCATATTCATGCTAACAACTCAATGCCCCTGAAAAAAACTACAACATTACCCAGCTTGCTCCTCTTTCCCTCAATCTCCAGAAGTAGCACTAAAGTTCATGAATATCTGCAAAGATAGATCACCACTAACCAGGCCAAGAAGATTGATTCATGTCCCTGTCTCCAACTTTCCTTCCACTCACTCAAGGTCGGTCAGTTGTAGATAGATGCTTCTCTAGATTTTTATAAAGGTATCAAATCCTCAAATTTGAATTCAATTATTCAAACAAAATGATAATTTTAAAAGACCATTTTATCTTCATGAAATTCTTTGGGAATAATTTTAAAAAATACAAATTTTTCTAAGAGGCTCCAAACTATTATCAATAAAAATAATATTTAATGAAATAAATTTTGATACAAATTTTATGCAATGCTATTGAATGTTATCAATGAATTAACTATTACAGTTCTTACCAAATATTTAAGGTTTAATTATTTTGGGATCTCTTTTTGGGTTTTCATTTGGATGTTACATCCTTGTAGTTTTGATCTTGTTCTATTTAAATATAAAATCAAAATAAAGCATTTTATACTATTAACACTCTCTAACATTTTCTTTGGAGGATAACTATGTTGAAATATCATAATTTGGTGTTATGTTCATTTTTAAAAATGCATCAATTTATATTCATTTTAGGACAATAGGGAATACTCAGAAAATATAAAATTTTAACATAATGCATTCACATATTCAATGATAGATTCATCCTAGAAGATGTGGTTTAAGGGGTAATCAGCCCAAAATTAATAGGCACACATAAAGCTTGATGTCTATGAGGGCATTTTTAAATATTGGTAGCTAGAGGATAAGTCCCTAAAAATTCAAGAGGATTTAGCATCTACTATTTATTTCATAAATAGTCATAGCATAAAATCTAGAGATGATCAAACATTGAGCCTGCAAGTATAAAATATATTTTTTAGTTGTGGACTAGATTTGGGATAGTGAAGTCAACCTAATGTAAATTGTTGAAGAACATTCTAGTTCTATTGTACATAGATGCTTGTAACCCAAGATATTTTTTATATTTTAAGATACATTGATATAGTTGTCTTCATTCATTGTTAGTCATCATTTAATGACTAAGCTAAAAAGATCTATTTATTTATTACTATATATACTATGATTGTACTTTCTATTTGATATTGGTTAGCCTTATCAACTCAAATAGAACTTATTTCATTTAGGTTGATTTGCACTCAATTCTTTGTGTAATTAATTAATCTAAATTAACCCTAAAAGAAAAATGACTCTTATTTCAAATGTTTAAAACACTTTTATTATTAAAATTTTTTAGTAAATATATATTTTTATACATTTTAATTATGAACCAGTTTACTAGTATGAATATACTAGGTTTATTAAAAAAAAAAAGATAATCCTAATCCTATTGAACTGTTATTTAAGATAATATTACAATTCAATTGAAAGAAGAAATTATAACTATATAAACAAAAATGAAATGAAATATATATTTTTTAAATAACCACATATTTTAAATAATCATATAGAATCGTCACATTACCTTATTTTATGTACATCTACATAATATTTATGTATCAAAAAAATATTTAAACAATGAACAATGATAAAAAAACAAACCAATCCATGTTTATATTTGTTCCAAACTCACCACAATTGTAACACCTTCCTAAAAACACATTAGAACCTCTTCCTTGATCTGTATATCTACCCCTAAAGCTTGTTCTTCCACCTCTCCATCCACCTCTAGATTCAACCACTTGTTCTTTACCTTTACCAACATCTTCTTAGTCTTCCTTGGACTATCTTGGAGTAGAAAATGTTCCCTTCCTCTAGAAGTACTGCCTCTACCTCTTGTTGTCTTTTCTTGTCTTCTTTTCACTTTTTCTTCCTTTTTTTTTTCTTTTTCAACTGTTTTTGGTGTCATCAAACTTATTTCATCCTGAATATTATACCTCAGACCATTAAGATATCTTGCTATATTTATCAAAAAAAAAAAAACCAATCCATGTTTATATTTATTTTGAGATCAATTTATTAATATCTACTAATCACAATCTATAACATATATCGATATTAATAATTATGACAGTATACTTAATCTATCGCAATAGTTTATTTTATTCTGCTCGCCCTCTTCCGCTAGTTTTCAAGGATGTGAAACTGAATCCACACCTCAACTACAGTCATCATAACACCAACAAAGAAAGTCGCTGCAGACTCCGCCAATATGATGATCTTCATACGCACACACGTCGTAGCACTCAGTCTGCCTCCATGCCACGCATGCTCCATGAAATGCACCGCTCATGCTTGCACAATATTTGTGTCCATAGTCGTCGTAGGCGTAAGTGTCCAAGGACGCTTATAGTCATCAACATATTACAAATCAGCAAGTACGCTTGTAATAACGACATGTAAAACGTATTAACCTACTAATATTGATGAGTAGGGGAGAATATATATTATTATTACCTCCTCCTTCTTCAGAAGCAAAAGCAAAAGAGGCCGTGAGCAAAGAAATCAAAAGAAACACACATATGCCCTTCGCCATGTAAGCAACTGCAAATGTATTCTGTGAGTAAAGGATTGCCTGGTTATATACCTCACACACCAACTACTCTTCTCCGTGTGTTCCGCGCAATTTCGTTTATTTATAGTTTAAATTCAGCCTTTATTGCCTCCACAAGTCCGATTTCAAGATTCTTTTGGAGTACTCAGATATACGGCGATACCAAATAATATGAAATGATTTTAATCGAACATCGAAATGTTCATAACAACTCATAATGAACTGTATTATGGGTGGGGGTAAATTCATCTTTGTTCTATTTTTTAAAATTTATTTATTATTTTATAAATAGAAAAATATATATTGTTTGTTATATCAATGGTTGAGAATTGTAGAGAAGATTGTAAGATCATTGAAATGATGTCAATCATCAAATTTTTTAAAATATTAAAAAATATAATATATAATTAAAATTAGCAATCACACCTTGGTGTGTAATGGGTACATTGAAGAGGCATGAAAGATTGGTTGATTATTTTTTATTTTTTTTTTCACATATTTGTGCATTTTGCTCATCCAGCTTGGACTCTACAATCGTAAGTGTTATGTCTTGGTTGCATTTGATAACTGCTCAAGGTTTTATTGAGAGACTTGACTTCTCATAATAATTTTTTTCTAAGCTTGTCTTTATTGCAACCTTTGTCAACAATTCCCAAGTCCACCCAATAGCTTCACATTTTAAAATAAACAACAAAAGACCAATTGCTAAGAATATCAAAGAACATACGATGGTATGTTTCCTTAAATGTCTAGAACTCAACTTTTTAACACTGTGTTATTTAGGAATTGGATCGAGAACATTATTCACTTCCTTATCAACATCATTGAATCTCCTTTCTTGTTCAATATTGAGATGTTGATTCAAGTTTTTTTTCCATTATAAGCATAGTTTTACTTGGCCTTCTAGAGTACATCCATTTCCACTAAACTGAGTCTTTGTAGTCCACTTTTTAAGCCAATTATTACTCCACTATCTTATTCTAGTCGGATTTATAATTTTTAGAGGAAGAATTCATACCATTCCTAAAGTTAGCAATAAGAAAAGTGTGAATCATTGAATTGGGAAGATATTTCCCTTAATTTCACATCATTTATAAAGTCCTTGCACTGTATTATGATGAGTAGCCCTTATGACGAACCTTAGAGGTAACAATAATCATGAATACTGAGATATTATTATATATTTATTTTATATTATGTGTTATATAGTATATAAATAATATACTATTATAGTATATTATATTATTTATATATTATGTACCATAATGATATATTATATTAAACAATATATAAATAATATAATATAACTGAATATATATAATATTAATATATTTCTTATGATATCAATATTTAAGTGAGGAATTCAATTTGAGAGTCTAAACATACTTCTATTCAATTAATGAACAATAATTGTATATGTATAAAGGACATTTAATGTACGGATGGTGGAATGTGCTCGCATGGACATGCCTATTCGACCATTGAGTAAATTCCAACTATCATGGTTAATTCTATATATCCATGATATGCATGATTTGCATTGATTAGAAATAATTGATGTTCATGAATATACACATTATTGAATCAAAGATGAACTTTTTATTGCATTTTTATCTTTCATGTTATTGCTAGCTTTAACTTGCAATGATGTGCTTTATAACTCCATTGTATTTTTGTAAATTACATAAAATTATTATTTACGTATTATTCAATATATCTATATTATATTATATATAGTATACTTCCAATAAATCTAACAACAAATAAAATTTAGGGTCAATTAGGGAAAATATTGATCTATTTGTTGTATGTATGTGTGTAGTATAAGAGGTCATTTGATGTTACTTTTGCAACAAAGGTCCCCATGGAGAAGTGGTAGCTTCAAATCAACTATGCATCCACTTATAGGGATCCAAACATGACTAAAATAGAATCTCTAAATTAGGAAGATAATCAAGATCCATTACCCACCAATTTGGAAGAGTGGAAAAGGTGTTCATTCATTTTCTCTTAGTTTGAAACATTTTGAAGAAAATATTATTTCATTTTAATTCTCCAAAGTGAAACATTTATATGAATGAATGTTTCTTACATAGTGCGAATGATCTACAATGAAACTTAATTGTTCCTTGATAGTTATAAATGCAAAAAATAATGCCTTTAAATAATGACACAAATATTAATCACACAAATGTGTATCAAGGTGGTTTTTAATGGCTAGTAGGAAAGGGTTGGAGTGGTAATTAGAAATTTTTAATTCTAAATAGGAGTCAGTCTTGCATCATGTGAGAGCACACTCTAACATCGTACAATTGATATGGGATGAGAATGTCAAATTTTGAGGTAGGGATTAGATGCATGGAAACATGAGCTGATGAAAAGGAAATATGTAGAAATATGTGTAAATAAGGGAAGGATATAAGATTGAATGTATTAAAGTACATGAAGGTGAGGGTAAATGATGATAGATAAGGACCAAGAAAAGATTCAAACCTTATATAAATCAAAATTTAAAAGATCAATATGATATATTATATAAATATTTCCCATTAATAAACATCTTTCAATAACCTAAACACTATCCCAAGTCAAATCCCATAAGTTGGGAAAATATTTCATGATAAGGAAAGAGTAGGAAAATACATGAAATAATTTAAACCCTAATTAAATAACATTAAGAAAAAAGTTGGCGGGGTGCTATTTTGAAAATTTCAGAAGTAGCAGACCAGGACGATGATGACCCCGACCCGGATGGTGGATGTCTTCGGCTGTTGCTTTCTTGGGTTGTGTTACTAATATTGATGAGTAGGGGAGAATATATATTATTATTACCTTCTTCTTCTTCAGAAGCAAAAGCAAAAGAGGCCGTGAGCAAAGAAATCAAAAGAAACACACATATGCCCTTCGCCATGTAAACAACTGCAAATGTACTCTGTGAGTAAAGGATTGCCTGGTTATGTACCTGGCACACCAACTGCTCTTCTCCGTGTGTTCCGCGCAATTTCGTTTATTTATAGTTTAAAATCAACCTTTATTGCCTCCACAAGTCCGATTTCAAGATTCTTTTGGAGTACTCAGATATACGGCGATACCAAATAATATGAAATGATTTTAATCGAACATCGAAATGTTCATAACAACTCATAGTGAACTCTATTATGGGTGGGGGTAAATTCATCTTTGTTCTATTTTTAAAAATTTATTTATTATTTTATAAATAGAAAAAAATATATTGTTTGTTATATCAATGGTTGAGAATTGTAGAGAAGATTGTAAGATCATTGAAATGTTGTCAATCATCAAATTTGTTAAAATATTAATAAATATAATATATAATTAAAATTAGCAATCACATCTTGGTGTGCAATGGGTACATCGAAGAGGAATGAAAGATCGGTTGATTAATTTTTTGTTTTTTCACATATTTGTGCATTTTGCTCATCCAGCTTGGACTCCACAATCATAAGTGTTATGTCTTGGTTTCATTTGATAACTGGTCAAGGTTTTATTGAGAGACATGATTTCTCATAATATTTTTTTTCTAAAGCTTGTCTTTATTGCGACCTTTGTCAACAATTCCCAAGTCCACCCAACAGCTTCACATTTAAAATAAACAACAAAAGACCAATTGCTAAGAATCTCAAAGAACATACAGTGGTATGTTTCCTTAAATTTCTAGAACTCAAATTTTTAACACTATGTTGTTTAGGAATTGGATCGAGAACATTATTCACTTCCTTATGAACATCATTGAATCTCCTTTCTTGTTCAATTTTGAGATGTTGATTCAAGTATTTTTTCCATTGAAAGCATAGTTTTACTTGGCCTTCTAGAGCACATCCATTTCCACTAAACTGAGTCTTTGTAGTCCACTTTTTAAGCCAATTATTACTCAACTATCTTATTCTAGTCAGATTTATACTTTCTAGAGGAAGAATTTGTACCGTTCCTAAAGTTAGCAATAAAAAAAATATGGATCATTGAATCGGGAAGATATTTCCCTTAATTTCACATCATTTATAAAGCTACAAGTTACATAAGGTTCCCTAAAATAAATGAAAACCTTATCCTATTCCATTCATGAAAACCTCCATTGGCATAGGAAAGAGAATCCTCACCTTCTACACCAATTGTAAACTCCTTCGTTGGAGATGATTGAGGACCATTAGATTTGAAATCATCATACATAAGAGAATACAAGATTAATAAAAATTCCATGTCCTTACATTACAAGAAAATGCCCACAAGTATGGTAAACATCCACAATACTTCATATGACAACCAAATAATAAGTATAGAACATAGAGTGCAATAGGAAAATTTTAATTTATTGTACAACACCTTCAAGAAATATTATGTAAGTGAGCACTACCCATTTTAAACTTCAAATTCCATCTACATCAAATAATAATATTAAAGATAACTAAATCCAAATAGTTCAAAACTTTTTAGGTGACAAGTAACTGCCATATTTTAAATATACAATATTTTAGCCATCCTAAAATGATTATAAATCATTTTTTTTGGTAACAGAAGAAGGGGAAAGGACCTCTAAACCCAACTAGAAAGCATAACAAGTCCTAGAGGTGAGAAAATCAGCACAACAAAATAAGAGTGACATAAAACCAACTAGCACCCTGCAATAGGATTGGCACCAAACAACCAAAAACAACCAAAACTAAGAACTAGCATAAAAAAGTAGACCTAAAGACATAACTGAGTCTAACTAATCAAGGGGTGTGGAGGCTCAAAAAGAAAATATATCAAAAAATTAAAAAATAGACCTAAAAGACCCCAATTATTCTTTTGGATAGCAAATAATGTTCCATTTTTGCTCCAATTGTCCCATTGCATTGATGTACTATTCCATAGATCTGGTTGCTCCTTTTTCTAAGTTCTCCTCAACACCCTAAGAAGCTTTCATCATATGACAGCCTTTCCTAGCCTAAGTCACCCCACTCACCATGCAAAAGATAGCCTTTTGCATAATGCCCAAGGTGATTGTTGTTAATTTATTGAGGGCCTTGTCCATCTTATCCACTTTGTGTTGTAGTTCACATACTTGAGTAACATAGAAATCAAGGGAACTATTATTATCTTGCATCTCCTCAACTGTTTCCTCCATAGGTTGTTCATCCATCCCTTTCGTGACTTCCCTTATCACTTCCTCAACTTCACGTTCAATATTCTAGAACGCTTGTTATTCCTCATCCTTCAAGTCTTTGATCACTGACTAGTTATCACCAACTATTTACTCATCCTATTCACTACTACTAGAGTCATCCAAGAGGTCTTCTCCCAAAACAACCAATAACTCATTTTTACTTAAATTAATGGTAGGTGGAGCTTCATCTTTAGGGGCATCCCTAGGTTCTTCAAACCAATTTTTCTTACCTTTGGTACATTGACCTGCGAGCCTTGCTAACCTTCTCTCACCCTTCCCACTGCTGAAATATTCCAATTGTTGTTGCTCCTCCTCATCTCTAATCACAATAGTGATTTTTTTGGCAGTTTTAGGTTTGACATTATCAAAAGGTTTTCTTTTAGTGCCAAAGAGGTTACCTGGTGGGTTAAAACTAGCCTCTTTGCCTTTCAAATTCTAAGTACCAGGGTTGCCTTTAGTAAGAACACCTTTAATAGATGGTTGTTTCAAACTAGAGAGAATAGTAGGGGTTTTCTTAGAGGGAGGTCTCACACAGGAAGTGCCCACACTAGAGGAATTAGCCTGAGAGGGGTAGGGGAGGGGTTCTACTTGAGACATAAGGGCAACATTACAAATAGGGATACCACTAGAACGTCTCGGGAGAGGGGTAATTGTAGAAGAATAGTTATGAAGACATTGGATTAGACCCTAGTGGAGAGGGGGAGAGGATCCCTTAGCTTTGCATTGTTTGAGAGATGAAAACAAAAAACAAAAAAGAAAGGTATATTCATTTTTTTATTCCTACGAATGTGACAGAGGAAGGGAAAATGGTACCCATGAATAGTTGTGTAACACCCTTCTAGGGTGAAATAATTCATAATGTGCACACTAACAACGCCATAAGATATTGAGATGTGCTCCCTGTCATAGCCATTTTGGCATCTCTCAAGCTTTTTGCAACCTTCAAGAAAGTTGTCCATAAACCTTTGGTAATTGCCATTGCTTATTTTGGACATCCTTAGGCCACTATATTGAAGACCATTTATAGCTGCAATCATTTTGGGAGACAGTTTAGACCCAATGTTGCTAATCTAAACTATATCCTCTCTCCAAGAGTTGTAAAACTTAATAGTTATATCATCATTATACCCTCACATCGCCATAAATAATGGCATCATACCAGCCTCTTCAAAGAGCTTCTAGAGCTTGATATTTTGCCACAAAGGAACATAAGTTAATGGCTCTAATCATTTCCTAGGATCCCCCATGGAATTATAGTGGCACAGGAAGATGAAAGAATTTTTACCCTTCATAAAAATCACATTAGTGGGTAAAAAGTTAGCAAGTAAAATAATACTATAGTTTTTCCCAAAATTTGGTAAAAAAATAGCAAACGAGATCTTCGCTAGTTGGATGCTATCAACACACAAAATCTAGAAGTATCTAGTAGGATCATAGTTAAAAATTAGAGAGTGGTTAAATTTCTACTAGATTTTGCCAATCCTCTTTGAGAACCCATAATCTATGTGAGAATAACCCCAACAAAAAATAATGATCGATAAAATTATCTAATTGCAGCCCAAACTCCGATTGAAATGATATCTAAATGAATGAGACTTAGGAAATAAGCAAGGTAAAAATGAAGATGAGATGCAGGGCTTACCTATCGTGATGACAATTAATCTCAAATCCTTAGCTTCAGTGGAGATACGATCTATAGTCACGTCACAAAGGCTTCCTTGAAAAGCACCACATTGAAATAATAATCCACTTTAAGGGAAAAAGAATTCAAAGAATAAGTCCATAAAGGTCTTACCTTTTCATAATAAATATAAAAATTCCAAGGCATGTGATACATTCCTATAAAATCTTGCGTTAGTGTCAAATAATGATGAGGACTATGCCAAGCCATAAAAGAGCATGAGGTAATGAAACAATCCAAGGCTAACATCATCCTTTCCATGTAGTACTTAGCCTCCCTACCACAATTACTACACCTCACACCCTAAGTTGGAACCCGATAAGCTTGTGAGGTAAGAAAATAAGTTGACATCACCTAGTTCACATGGTTCTCCACCTCACTGCCATATTTGGTACACTTCACTCTCTAAGTAGAGCCCAGTCTATTAAGACACGTCATATAGTAGACATTGAGATTCAAATTCAAATTCACAAAGGGGTGGCCCTATCTTTTATGACACTTCATCCAGCAAGCATTTCATTTAGAATTCAAATTTAAAATGGAGTGGGAGACAATCAACCCAATCCACCTAACAAAAAACACCCTCATAGGGCAAGGAAAACAACATCATTATTGAGTATTATAGGAAGTCCCATCCATCTGGTCCTTAGCCAGCCATTCCTTAATATGAGTCGGGATATTTTAGAATCTCCAGAAGTTCCATTAGGGGAAGGAGAGCCTCACACTGGAGATTGCATCAACATAAATTTTATTTCCTTCTCTATAGATATGGGATATAGAGACACCCACCATAGAAGAGGGCACCCATCTTGAATCATAAATTAGGCTACTAATATTCCAAGGGGGGTCAATTAGACCATTAAGGTAATCCACAATTAGTTTACAATCTCCCTCAATAATGACTATCAAATCCCAAATCTTTTAGCCTCTTAATACCTCTCTAGAAAGGCACCACTTATTCCTTTATGTGGGTATCATTACCAATACATTTCACATAGGCATCTATACACCTCCCATAGTGGTCTCTTATCAGACCGCTATTCACAACCATTCCAGGATTTCCTTTAGAACATTCGTCGCAATCCAGTTTAACCCATTCCTCTAAGGGACCCCCTAGTGAGTCAATTTCCTCCTTAAGATATTGTCCCAATTGATCTTAGTCAGGTCCAAGTTAAGCCCCCACAACTATTTAATTCTGATGTCTTTATAATTAAGCATATTTTTTGAGAATCCAAAAGTTTTCGAGTTCAGATTCTCAACCAATAGCTACTTCATGCCAAATAATATCTCACCACTACTTCTATTCTTTTCCTTGAAGATTCTATTATTTCATTCCTTCCATAGGTGCAAGAAAACCAATGGAGGAAGATGTTTTGAAAGCTCCTTGATAATAGGATGAGAAAAAGGATAGAAACTCCACTGACTCACAAGGTCCTTTCAGTCACTAGGAAACATCCAATCTAAAAGGATATTTTATAGGATCAAGGACCAGAATTCCCAAGAAAAGGGATAATGAACAAGCAAATGATTAATAGACTCTTTAGTAGAAAGACAAAGAATACATTTGTTTACAAATTGGAATCCCTTTTTACTAAGTACATCAATGGTTAGGATTCTACCATGTAAAGTGATGCACCAAAAACAATTAAATTTTGGAATTAATCTAGAATTCCAAATATAGGACCCACTAAAATTCTAATCCAAAACTAGGGAACCAACCAAAAGGATGTAAGAATATTTAATAGAAAAGGCCCCAAAGGGATTATCACATGAAATCTACTCATCAACACCACCTTGAATAGAGAGACATCAGTCTCCCAGGATGGACATGAGGGAGTTGAAGATAATTGGACAAGGTAGCACATTGCTACCCCTACTCACTCTAAGATCACAAAAATCTTTTTCCAAGTTTCTCCATCTAGATGTACCCCAAGACAAATTGATATACACATGGATAGAAGCACCATAGAGAGATAGGAGGTCTTGTTTGATGGGAGAAAGATTAACCACCGAAGATAGATTAGGACCATTATCCCACACTTCATCCCAAAACTTAATTGTTCTCCCATCCCCCACTTTCCTTTTGGTACTTTGAAGCAAAAAATTCCTATTTTTTAGAATGTTATTCCAAAATCCAGATCCCCTTGGGAAGTCTTGGTGGAGCAAAAAGCTTCTTCGAGGGCCTTTCCCCATGTATTTAGCTGTGAGGATGCCAGACCAGTATTTTTTTCCTTGGACCATAATCCATCCCATTTTTCTCATCAAGGCCTTGTTGAACTCTTTTAATCTTCTAATTCCTAGCTCCCCACACTTTTGGGGGAACACGATATCTCCTAGGATACAATCACTATCTTGGATCTATCTTTAGTTCCCGACCAAAGAAAGGTCTTTTGGATTTGTTCAATCTTTTTTATGATAAAGGTGGGCATTTTAAAAATAGATAGATAGTAAACCAAAATGTTTTGGGGTGAAGATGTTAGGAGCATAAGCTTACTTGATTGACTGAGTAGTTTCCCTTTCCAGTCGGCCAACTTCTTATTGATCCTTTCCACAATACCATTCCAAAAGGAGTTGGTAGTTTTCCTACTATAGAGGGGAAGACCCAGTTAAGAATTAGACACTTCAACAATCTGACATCCCAAGATTCTCAGAATCCTATCTTTCACTTGTTGAGTAGCATTAAAAAATAATAGTTTTCTTTTGTTAAATTTTATAAACTATCCAGAGACTTTTGCATATTTTTTTAGAATATCCTTCCAATTAGCAACCTCCACCACTAAAGCAGAACCAAAAATAAAGGTATCATCATCAAATTGTTGGTGAGAGATAGGCTAAGTCATTTGTTAATTATGAGTTTTATGGTGTTTTGAAATGTTCATATCACAATTTAGTGGTCTCGAAATAAATAGTGCTTAATAAATGAAAATAAGTATTGAATTATAGCACAATATAACATCCATTAATGTAGACATGTTAGCTCGAAAACTTACAACTATATAGATGGGTCCTTCATATCCAAGAACCTCATTGAAGTATAGAAGAGTGCATATATGGTCCAAATTACTACATCATAAAAAATGAAAATAAAATAAGTCAATGAACTAGTTATCTAGAAGCATTAATAGAGAGAAAAAAGCTTCTATCTCATCAGTGGGCTTACAAATATGAAATTATAACACAACTAATGCTATTAGTGAAATCCCCCTTTTTGGATATATTTGAGAAATTAGGATATAGTCGTTGATCCTGGAAGCCCATGTGCATGCCACAATCAAACATTATCTTTTTGCTACCTATTGTGATAAGGGTATGTGCAGGATCGTGATGGGCCAAATAGTGGCGATATGATGGGTATTTGTAGGGTATGTGGCTGATGACTTTTTTTAAACCTAAAATTGATGAAATGAAAAGTGTTTCTAAAAGATATTCTCATCTTTCCACCAATATAAATTATGCTTTACTTTGAATTTAATAAATAATTATTATTCATTTTCTGTTTGAATTATGACTAAAGTCCTGATTGATAGGCTGATTGAAAAGCATCTATAGCTTTCAAATGATATCACATTTTTGGAATCCAAAACATGCATCACATTCTATGCTTCACATACTATAGGATTAAAAAAATAAAAATAATTTCATGAAGTTTTGAGCAAGTTAAGGTGGTCATACATACATTTTTTATATTTTTAAAAAGTTGTAATAAAAATTCATTATTAATTATTTATTTGAAAAAATTACAAAAAAAGTGCATCACATCTGGACATGAGTCCTCTACTTATGTCTAAAATCTTATAAAAAAATATTATCATTTATTGTGGTTAGGATGGTCAGACAGACACCTACTTCCTCTTTTTTTCCTAAAATTTAAGTACTACTGCATTGAAATGTCAAATTTTCACCAAATAGATTTAAAAAAAAAAAAACCTAGTAGTTTATAAACTACATTCAATTTGCTACAAATTCTATTTTTACATATTTTTAAAATAATATAGATAACTTATTCAAATTTTTACGTCAAATTGCCTAACTCTGATTTTTCTGAATTTTTTGCCACTTAAGGGCCTGTTTTTTCCATGATGATCCTGCATATACCCATAAATACATATCTTTTTCCACATCCTAACCAACACCTTCTTTGAACCAAAAACATATACTTTAAAAATCATTTTACAAATTGTAAAATATATTATCATTTCCCACCTCCAAATAAAAGAAAATGCTTTAAAAAGTAATAGTTATCCTTCTCCAAGTTGAACAAAGAGATTTTTCACTCTAATTTGTGTAGAAGGAAATTTGTATTAAATTTTTGTATTTATATAGGAAAAAATTGCATAGGCATAGGAAGGCAAGAAACAACAACGAGCAAGGGAATTTTTTTTGTTTGTTTGTTTCTTTAGTTTATTGGGAATGTTTTCTTTTCTTTGTTTCTTTTCAAATATACCAATGGACTATGAGGGTACGTGGTGGGTAGGTGGCATTATGCGAAGCAATTCATGTGCCTTATCTCTACAACCACATTTTGCATTCATGTAGGGAGCTCAATAATCTAGTAGCTCTAAATCGCCAATATTTTTAGATCTACATTTCATGTATAGTAAATAGATTATATTAATAGCCATCGAGAGATTGTCCTACAATCTCTACCCATTTTTTCTCATTAGAATTATTGACTACATAAGACTATTTATGCACAATCCTGAAGTAAGTCACTTGCCATGTTTTGAGTGAGTTTTTTTTTGTAAAGTTGCACATAGCCAAATCATTTCTAGTTCTTTTTATTTCATTCTAAGAAAATCATGTTGTTACGCTATCTAAACAAAGATGGTCTAACCTCTACTTTTCACTATATTTGAAGATAGCTCTAGCAATGATTTCTTTTACAACATCAACACTAGCTACTAGCCATTATAGAAGTGGCTCCAAAATAGTTTTCACTTGGCATTCTCCTTGTTTTACATGGGTGTGTTTCTCATTGTCTTTAATAAGGAAAGCTCGATTAAGAAGGATCTCTTTGCTCAACATTTGTATTGTCTTATCCAGTGGTCAGAAGGTTTATCACGGCCCATTATGGTGAACCTAAGATAGAGTGCAATAATTAAGGAATGCCCTGTACTGAAGCTAAAGCAGATGTTGTCATTAAGGATCTTGATTTTTCTCAGCCAAGTTTATTTATAGCTAAATTGACTTCTACGAGACACCCTCTCTAGGGAGAATCCCCTCATTTTTTTCTTATACATGTATAGGTAAGTATGTAATTATTCCCACATCCACTAATTCAATCTAGGATATAGTACAAAAACTAACTATTGTTTTAGAATACTCATGAGAATTTAATACTAAGCAAGCATGAGATGTTTATAGGTTATGAGGATGAAAAGTGGCAGAATTTCCCTCTCTGAGATCACCTTCTTAGTCAGCTCTAGTTTCAAATTTTTTAGAAGTCACAAATTTCAGCAAATCTTGCAAACGTAGAACATATTTTGTGTAACAAATTTGAAAATTACTCCCCTGTGCGTACTAATGGCTGCGAGCTCCCTGCCTCTGATTTGGGGGTGTTTATAGAGATCCCTGCTGTAGGAAGGAATGGCAGAGCTATGGCTGGGCGAATGCCTGTGGCAGACGCGGCCAGGACTGATAAAGTTGGGGATGGTGGTTCCGGCGCGAACCCTAGACTTCATGGTTCAACCTTTAGGGCCAAATCAAATCTTAAGCTGGGGGATAAGCTATTTCATGGCTTTATTCTAGTGATGAAAGCTATTACCGTAAAGTTAAAGGATGAAACTTTAGAAGAAATAAATGAAGAAGAAGCTGAGCTCTTTGAGTGTGGTATCATTTGCAGGTTCTGGGGATTCTGACCTAGTCTTCCTCAGCTGCACTCTTAGATCTCCAAGGAGTGGGAACCTCTTCTTTCTGGTAGTATTCACATTTTCCCTCTAGCCAAGGGATTCTTTATTGTTAAATTTGACAATAGCCAGGACAGAAAAACTATATTATGTGATCATTTTTTTAGCTGGGGGGATCAATATCTGCTGATGATCAAACCCTGGCATTCAAATTTTAATCCAGCATCTAAAACCTTTAGTAAAATCCCGATCTAGGTTCGCTTGCCTAATCTTCCCCTCCACCTCTGGAATGATTCTCTTCTCAAGTCGGTTGGGGAAGCTCTTGGGGATTTTTTGTATGTTGATAATGCATTTTCTCATATCTTTCATTCCACCTTTTCCTGAATACTTGTGGAAATTGATGTGTCAAATGGATTGCCTGCTGAGGTTTCGTTAGAATCCTCCAAGGGGATTTGGGTTCAATCTCTGGACTATGAGGGATTACCTTTCTGTTGTAGAAGATGCTTTAAGACTGGACATGCTGCTACTCATTGTGGTTTTGAGAAAAAAATAAAAAAGGAAAACTAGTGGATTGGAGCTGCTCAACATCATTATACTGTTGAGAAGAAATCTGAAGGAAAAAAGAGTTTCTCAGAGGCGGTTGCTTCTGAATCACAGAAATTAGGAGCTGCTCCCTCAGCTTGTCCTTCGATAGGGGTTGATTCTTCCTCTCACATTGAACCTCGGTCTAAGTCTCCATCTGCCTTTTTTTGGTGGAGGGGCTTTGATTTCTCTTTTGGCCTGCTCTTCAGATAAGATCTAGTCTGCATGCCTGGTCAAGGATGTTTCGCCCAGGGCTGCAAATGATCAAACCCAGGATTGTGATGTGCTGGCTTGGTAGGAAAAGGCAGCATAAGTGGAAGAAGGTTGGACTACAGTCACGAGTAAAAAATCAAAAGCATCTGGGCCTTCTCTAGAAATGACGCTTCGTTCCCACAAGATTAACTCTAAATGTAAAACATGATGTTCTTGGCTTGGGAGCCAGCTTTTTGGTGGTTGCAGGCTGTCCTTTTTTCCAGTCTGGCTTTTCTAGTTGTAAAGGGTTGCAGATCCCCTCAAAACCCCTAATATCAAAAACAAATTTGAAAATTACTCAAAGAGAGGCACTTTGCAATTATTATGCAAGATTTATTAGGGCGAGTGATTTTTAATGTGGATGGCAAGCTATAGAAGATGCAAAGAAAGACCACTTCGATAGTTAACCAAATGACAATGAAAGACCATATCGAACGTCAGTGTGGATTTGGGCTACTTGCAGGATGGTCAAATTAGCTAGTGGGCATTAAAATGATGAAGGGATGATATTGTGTTCATCATCTTGCATCCCTTTTGTAGAACTATATGCCATTGATCATCAAACTCAGCCAGTTCATTTTATAGAGCGAATGCCTTCAATGTATAAAATAATTGCATTCTTGTCTAGTCTTAGCCTTTAGTTAAAAAAAGATAGGATAAGAATAATTTTTTATTTTAAACTTTTTAAATTTTGATTTTTAGATAAAAAATAAGTTTTTAATAAATATATATTATTCAAATATAATATTGACAATAATAAATCAATAAATTATGAATTGACCTTTTATTTTAGAATAGATTTCATTTTATTTTTGAATTTTGATGTCACTTGTAATTTTTAATATAAAAATTATAATTTTACTTTTAACAATTTTAATATAGTTTATTTTTATTTTTTTATATTTTATTTCAAATATAATTTTAGTTTTTAAAATTTAATTTATCTAATAACATTTTTTAATATTTTTTAATTATTTATATTGCTAAATGTAATATATGAATTATATTTTTTAGGTATTTTTTTTAAGCAAAATATATATATATATATATATATATATATATATATATATATATATATATATATATATATATATAAATATAATTTTTATATATTTTGAAGAGTCTAGTTCAAAAAACCTTTGAGACATATGTTGAAAGTTCAAAATTCATCTTTAAGCACCCAAAAATTCTAATTTGACAAGCACTCATATGCCTTCTACTATTATTATATAGACAGACATTTATACCCAGCTATTACATAATACCATATCAAAACAAGAAGACTCCATTCTGATCAAAATACACCAGAAACTACAAATGCTATTCTTCCATGAAATCACCCTAGACTGAATTTTCATCCTGGCTTTCCAGCCCCTTCGTCAATTGAAATCCCCTCTCAAAAGTGCTTCGTCCACCAACAGGAGCACTAGGAAACTGCATTTGATGAGCCAACCTTGCACGAGCAGAATTGACATTCACTTGAAGATTGCTTGGTGGTCAAATGATACTCTCAGGCTATGCTTGTTGAAAACCACGAATTGGCAAAGGAAACCTAAGCTGCAAATCCAGTTGCAAACCAGAAGCTGGAGCTTCCGGAACATGTGCTCGCAAAAGAGCTAGAGCATAGTATTTTTATTTTATATCCACCTCCATTACTGGGCATATGCAACATTGATTCTTCCTCAATGCTCGTAGCATGATGTTGTCATTCCTGTATTGCAAAGCCAACCTGATAGCATCAAATATTTCTTCAAATCCTTGATGACGTTGCACAAATTCCGTACGAAATAGACCACCAATGTACCCATATCCGCTAAACATTTTATATGCTTGCACTGCTTTAAGAACAACATTATCCAACAAATATTGAAAATTGACAAATTTCCTGACCAGCTCCTCCATCTCACCCAAGGATTGTACCAAATCCATTGCATTAGATAGGAAAATTGATATCACCTGGGATGGGAAAATCAGACGTCGTGCCCTTGGATTGGTAACATCAATCTCCAACACCGTGCATATGCAATCTTCAAATCTGCCATAGTCGACCTTGAACATGAGCTTGAGAGAGTCATGGGACAGGTATTCTTCAAACGGTCTCTCCCACGGCTTGACAGGTAAGAGCACTCTAAGATTCCATGGGTGGAAGGCCATGTCGCTGCTATCTCAACTGAAAGCAAACTAACCTCAATTTACTGTGCACAGAAAAGCCTTTCAAAATCCTGCTCTTTATGAAATGTCAATGTGATACACCTGTTCTGTAGCTTCTTTTTAAAGCCAGCATACACTAATGACATCATTGACTGCCATAATGAGAAAGAGTGCGTAGGACTAAGTAGTAAAGCATATCGAGCTCTTCATAATGTTGGATCGTGTAACTGGGTTGTTTGAACAAGTGATGTGGGATGAAGCAAATCAAAATTTGATTAACCTATACCTGCAACACAAATAAAGCATTAGGCAAGTTAAACAATTAGATTGATTTGATCATACTAGAATATTTGCTTGATAGCCAACATCATCAGGTGAAAACTAGGTGTCCTTTCAACTTGAGGCGTACTCCCATCTGAAAAGCAATGAATCATTACACCGACAACCCATAAACCACATGCTTTAATTCGAAAATAGTAGATTTGATAAAGCTATGTGATTGTAGATGATTAAAGCAAAAATATACTTCCTCAGCTCCAAATTTAGCTTGATTACCAACTGAAGAAAATGCCTTTGCCTACCATCTCTTTAAAGGCCACTTGATATTTTATTAATATTTCAATTCTAATAAATTAAAAAATAGTTTTACTTTTTTTATTTAATCATTTATTAACTTAATAAGTTTTTTTCTCAACAAAAGGCTTAAAGCCTAATTATATTATATAATATCATAAATTTTTAGATACAAAATCTTTCCAAATATTCAAAACTTGGGAAATTTGTCGAGCAATATTTGGTGCATCTTCTAGAACTGATCTAATGATAACTATTGATGATACAATGCTTTCAATTGGCCTTTTCATAGACCCAAAATTCTAGTATTTGTAGAATTTTTGATAAGTCATGATGCCAAAGCAACACTTAGATTAACATGACTATTCCTATTTTGCATATATAAAATGTACTGCATATTACAAACTATTAATTTTTCATTTGTAAATCAAAATTTGGAGCTATAAAGAGAAACCACGGGCTAAGCATATTCAATATAGAATTTTTTATAGTAGCATACTATCAACACGAATAAGACCATTCATGCATCCATATGAACATTTGATCCATCATTCACAAATGTCTCACCTTGTCCTTCATTTAGGTTGAAATCATCATGCACAAAAGGTGCCACCCTTGGTACACTTGTATCATTTTGATTGGATGTTTGTGATGATTAAGAAGGAAATATATTGCAAAGTATCTTTGTTTTATTTATTTACCATTTGTATAACTAATACCTCTATATGGTGGTGAAGAATTTCATACAACTCCCTAGATGTATTCTCCTTTAGGCCAATTTTAATAGCATCATACACTTTTGCATATGCCCTTTCATGTTTACGGAAACACCTAGGAAGTAATCCTCCCACATACCCTTTTCCTTTCTTGAATTCACATTGTTGGACACACTGTAATAGTTCATTGTTTCATAGAAAACCTGGATGCACTACCTCGTGCACTACAATTTCAAGCATGTTGAAAGATTGCACCAGGTCCAATGTATTAGACAAAAATACTAGGAGAATTTGTGAAGGGAACAACAGGTGAGGAGCATTTGGTAGCAACAACTCCTCCCCCAAAATAGACTGCACACTTTCAACAATGCTTGGACAAGACACATTGAACACCTAAGATAGCTCAAAAATTAGTTGACTCTTCAGAAAATGGACACTCCCATTCATCAGTGTGAAGTGAAATCCTACAATTTTTGGGAAAGTAATCCATTTGCATATAACAGAGACAAAGAACACCTTATGATATCTCTTAAAAACAACCAACACACCTCCCCCAGCCCGAGAAGATTGAAATTACTGAACCCCCCCAAGTTGTAGTTTTCCAAAACATTGCAATTTCCTTCAAGCCCTAAATGATACTAAGATTGAAGATAAACACCAAAGATTGCAAGGAACAAAAACCCTTTTAACAATGCATGCAACACCACAATAGCATCAGACTAGATATTGCAAGGAATAGAAACCCTTTTGACAAGATATGCAACACCACAATAACACACATATATACCTAAGAACAAGCACTAAAATGTAGGATCGTCACTAATAAATGGAAAAATGAACATATGACAAACTCACAGCTTAATTGAGAACCTCCTAGATAGAGATAATTGCTTGCCATCACCCCAAATTTACAACACTAAAGATTATGAGCCTTATAATGATGTCAGATGCTATCACCAGTCTTGCATACACTAAAGCAACACTTAGGAAAAATATACCATCTCAAACTTAATGCAGCATATGAGGACAAATTTCCCTTTAAAAACCTCGAGCCTGACCACACCACTATAATGTACTAATGATCCTTAATGAAAATTAATTTCTTTGTCACTTCAAGACATGAACATTGGATTTGGCACACATCAACACAAATAAATTTTTCCTTGTGAAAGATTTGAAATCATTATACAAAGAGTTATAAGGATGATATTTATTCATTTCCTACAAAAACAATAAACCATTAGTAAATAAAATCCTATGGAAGCATCCTCAGTGTGAGCACTTGTACTTTTTGGTAATTAATCCTTCTTTCACTACTCCTTGGTGATGCACATGTAACACATGTGTGTTTTAAGCCAACGTAGATTATAAGTATTTCTCACCCAACGTGAGATAATTTCCTTTGAATTCTTATAACCTTATACAAATTTCATGTTATATTTATTTATACTATATACTAAACCAACACAACATATGAAAATTTCCCCACATCATGATATTATTATCTTCTTTTTTTCACTTCCTTCCACACATGACATGGCCAACTTATGTGATAACCTAGATTACTTTTTTAAAACGTGCATTTCTTGATTGATAACTTTTTTCAACTCTTCTGTGATATAGTTTGATGTTGTATCATATAATACCTCCATATACACTTTCTCACATCCCATGTTTGCTAATCTATTCGCAAGTTGGTTACCATCTCTATACGTGTGTTTGATATAATAAGCATCCAATCTATCAAGAAACTTCCAAATTTGCACAAGGATATAGTTTATTTTCCAAATACATGGTCTTCTACCTCTACTTGCATTGATTATAATCAATGAATCCCCTTCTATTTGCAATTTTGCGATATTCAATTTGATGTCCATTTGCAATCCATGCAAAAGAACGTGAACCTCTACTAGATTATTTGTTTATGGGGGTAAGCAGATTGATTTTTCTCCAATGAGCGATCCATCATGATTCCTTATCACTACACCTTCTCCTGATATACCTAGGTTTCCTTTGGATGCACCATCAAAATTTAGCTTCTCAAAACCGATTGGTGGAGGAATCCAACACACCTTTTTTCAATCAATTTTGTTTTTGGCATGTAGTTGTAGAATTACTTTAAATGGAATGACAATATTTTTCCAAATCTTAAGTTGTTTTGAATCCCAATCTAAGAATATAGATCCTACACACTTTCCATTGTGTACATAGGCATTTTTTATTTTACAGATTGAATTTTCCAGCTTTGGCAATACATGATCAATACTTGATATTTTCTTATGAAAGATCTTCTTATTATGCTTCCACAAATACACCACAAAAATATAGAAGGAATGATTCTCCAATTACTTGCAAACATTGAAGTTTTTTTAGAAGCTTGAAAACAAGTCCCAAAGTGTATTCAAAAGCGAGGAAAACCAACTTAGTTTGTCAGAAATAAAGGTCCAACAAGAATTAGCAAAAGGATAGTGCAAAAATAGATGATTCCTTTCCCCCATACATATCCCACACAACACACTCCAAGGTATGTGCAGGAACATCATGGAAAAAATAGGCCCTTAAGTGGCAAAAAATTTAGAAAAATTAGAGTTAGGCAACTTGACGTAAAAAATTGAATAAGTTATCTATATTATTTCAAAAATATGTAAGAATAGAAACTGTAGAAAATTGAATGTAGTTTCTAAACTACTAGGTTTTTTTTAAATTTATTTGGTGAAATTTTGAAATTTCAATGCACGAGCACTTAAATTTCAGGGAAAAAATAAGAAGTAGGTGTTTGTCGACCACCTAACCACAATAAAATGATAATAATTTTTATAAGATTTTAGATATAAGTAGAGGACTCATGTCCTGATGTGATCCATATTTTTCTGTAATTTTTTTCCAAGTAAATAATTAATTATGTATTTTTTATTACAACTTTTAAAAAATATAAAAAATTGTATGTCTAACCTCCTTAACTTGGTCAAAACTTCATGAAATTCAATTGTGTTTTCTTAATCCTATAGTATGTGAAGCATAGAATGTGATGCGTGTTTTGGATTCAGAAAATGTGATACCGTTTGAAAGCTATAGATGTTTTTCAATCAGACTATCAATCAGGACTTTATTCATAATTCAAATAAAAAATGAATAATAATTATTTATTAAATTCAAAGTAAAGCATAAGTTATATTGGTGGAAAGCTGAAAATATCCTTTAAAAACCCTTTTTGTTTCCTCAATTTTGGTTAAAAAAAAAGTCATCAGCCACATACCCTACACATACCCATCATATCGCCACTTTTTGGCCCATCATGATCTTGCACATAACCTTCATACATGTCCCACACAACACACTCCATACATGTCCAACACAACACATAGTTGAATCAATTTGAAATCCCAAGCTTCTGAGGTCTTTTACTTGCCAATATCTTATTTATGATATTGCTATCAGGATTCAACCGTGTAGTTTTGAGTCAAACTCATTGACCCATGTTTCATGAGTAGTGGTTCAACAAGAACCCATCTCTCATGATATCGAACGGTCCACTTAGCACTCATTGCATCTAGGTGATGCTCACAGAGGTGAAGCAGTCGTCTCGGGAGGTCACCCATCCGATCTTGC
>VDFB02168118.1:99908309-99969637 GCA_007258455.2 Sequoia sempervirens
TGGAGAAAACTCCCTGGTTAAGCGCGCTTGAGCTGGAGCAGTACTAGGATGGGTGACCTCCCGGGACGGACCAGTGCTTCACCTTTGTGAGCATCACCTAGATGCAATGAGTGCTAAGTGGACCGTTCGATATCATGAGAGATGGGTTCTTGTTGAACCACTACTCATGAAACATGGGTCAATGAGTTTGACTCAAAACTACATGGTTGAATCCTGATAGCAATATCATAATTTGACTCGCTGTGGAAAAATACCTCCTACTTATCAATATCTTATTTTTCAATATCAACCAAGAAAAGAAACATGCTTTAGGTAGCATCGTTGGGTTCCAACAAAAAGATAATTCTCTTTGTGGTTTACAATGAACTTCAATATTCATCATTGCCTTATACCCCATTTTAACTGTATAATTACCTAATTTAGAAGGTTCCCAAATAATTCTATTGGTATATTTATGATAGTAGATAATTCACCCTCCTAAAATCCTATTTAACTCCTCTTGCTCATCATTTGGTAATGTAGAAACAAAAAAAATCCATGTTACTCTCCCTATGTGCACATCTACGTTATGAAAGTAATCTTTAACTTTAGTTCCCTAGCTTAGAATTATTTGATTTTCTGTTAGCTGAAAGTCATGTATTGTACTCATAGGGGTATATCAATTCCAGGAATCCTTCCAGAAATGTGCATGTTCACCATTATTGATCTCCCAAGTTAAGTATGAGATGATTAATTTTTTATAAGTTAATAAAAAATTCCACATAACAAATCCTTTTGGGGGGTTTGAGATGGTGAAAATACGGTCTAATGCACCCATATCTAGATATTTCGCTTGCATAATCTTACACCATTTGGCCTAAGGTATTGATTGCATATGCCAAACTAGCTTGGAACCTAGATAAATATTCCTTACTATCATATTATGAATTTCTACTCCACCTTTCAACTCTTCACTACATGTGTTTTGAAGTGAAATAAGAGGAATTTTCATTTCTTTGTCCATATTTCCCTTCCGTAAAAAGTTCCTAATCAAATTTTCAATTTAAATAATGACATTTCTAGGAACCTTCAATACTACCATATAATAATTTGGGATTGCATATAGAATAGATTTAACCATCAGAATCCTTCTTGACAAAGATAACCACATTCGATCCCAACCTGTAATTCTAGATTGTATACTCTAGAAGACATTATCCTAGTAGGATACCCTATTTGCACCTACAAAAAAAGGAATTCCTAAATATTTACATGGAAGCTCTGCTATTTAGAATCCCAAGACTTGACCAATCTAATACTTTAAAGTTGTATTGAAAATGTAAATCTTTTATTTGCTTCCATTAACATTTTGTCCTAACGTAGATGTATATTTATCCAAAATATGCTTTATTTGTCTAGCCTCTAATAGTGTTTCCCTTCCAAATAAAATGTTGTTATCTGCAAATAAAGAATGAGTTTTTTTAATTTCTATAGCAAGTATTTTAATTTATTTCCATATACCTTGTATGTAAGCCTTATGCACAAATCTACTCAATTCCTCTGCCAAGATAATAAAAGAAATAACATGGTAATGGATCCCCTTTCCTTACACTTTGATTTGAACTTAAAAAACCTATTGGAGATCCATTTACAAGGAATGAGAACTCTCCTCCCACCAAACATGAAAGAACCCATTTGCACCATTGTTTATGAAAAGAAAAGTTTTTCAATACTTGCATTAGAAATGACCAATCCACTTTATCATATTCCTTCATCATATCTAGCTTAATGATTAATGAAGAAAGAGCATGGATTGAAATGGAGTGCAAGACTTTATAAGCTACCAAAGTGCCTTCCATCATTTCTCTACCAGGAACAAATCCCCCTTGTTCTTCTAATATTATTCTAGGGATGATAGGTAGCAAACACAAGTAAGTTTGTGGAAAATGTGATGGTTTTATCTTTAGCAGATGGTCATGGATTTTGGGTACCCAAGGGTGCTCTTTCTTCTGAATCAAAGTTACTTGTAGAGAAAACTATGTTATGACACCAAAGACTTGGCCAAATTAGAGAAATGGTTCTAAGGACCTTGAAAAATAAAAAACCTTGTTGAAGGTTTTTCTAATTGTAATCTTGAATTTCATATCTATGAGCAGTGCATTTATGGAAAGAAAAACCGCATTCAGTTTTACTCGATTTCTGATAAATCATGTGGTGTATTGGATCTTATTCATTATGATGGATTTGGTCCTATAGATGTGCCTTCAATTGGTAAATCTACATATTATGTTTCATTTATTGATGATTATAGTAGGACATGGGTATATTTTCTAAAGAGTAAATCTAAAGTTTCCAGATGATTTGAAAAAAAATAAAGCTATGGTTGACTTGTAGAGTGGAAAGAAAAAAAATGTTTGAGTGCTAATAATGGTAATGAATTTTGGTCTAATAATTTTGATAGATTCTATAAATATTGTGGTATTTATAGATAAATGAAAACTCTATATTCTCCACAATAGGATGGAGTTGCAGAAAGAATGAACAAAACACTAATGGAGAACACTAGGAGTATGTTGATTGGTGCTGGTCTAGAACAAAGGTTTTGGGTTGAATCTATTGCCACTTCTTGTGACCTAATTAACACATCTCCTACATCAACTCTTGTTGATAAGATGCCTATAGAGGCTAGGTCAAACCACAAGCCTTCATTAAGACATCTTAGAGTTTTTGGTTGTGAGGTATATGAACATGTACTAAAGAAGAAGTGAAAAAAGTTGGAGAACAAGCCTATGAAATGTATCTTCATGAGATATAGTTATGGTGTGAAAGGATACAATCTTCAATATCCTATTGAATAGAAGGTAATACATAGTAAAATCGTTATTTTAAGAGAAACTAATCCTTCTTCTAATACATTATAGCTAGAATAATGTAAACAAGAAGATGTGATTTAATTTCCTTCTACACCCGAGAAAGTTTAATCGAAGCCCTTGGATAGACAAGAAGTTGAGGATAGATCATCTAGCTCTGAATCCTCAAAAGAGGAGGAATAACATTGAACTTAGTTTTTTTGTAGGTCTACAAAGCATAGACAACCACCTGAAAGGTATTCACTAGATGATTGGAGATATATTTTTTCTTCGAATAGTAACATGGATGAACCTAGATCAGTAGAAGATGTATTAGGTATGAATGATGCATAATTGTGGAAGATTCCATGGATGAAGAAATGACAACTTTGAAAATGAATGCTATATGAGATCTTGTACCATTTCCTGAAGGAAGAAAACCTATTGGTTGAAAATGGTTTATCAGGAAAAGTATTGTTGTTTAGATGGAGGTATTGAGAAGTACAAGCAAGGTTGGTTGCAAAAAGTTACTATCAAGTTGAGGTAGTTGATTATGGTGAAATATTTTCTCTCGTTCTAAAAATTACATCCATTAGATTTTTTTTTTCTATTTTTGCTGATTATGATTTAGAGGTTGAGAAAAATGGATGTGAAAATTTATTTTCTTCATGGTGACTTGGGGGAGGATATTTATGGCATAGCTAGAGCACTACGTGGTGAAAGGTAAAGCTAAATTTTTTTTCAATTTGAAGAAATCTTTGTATGGCCTAAAACAAATTCCTAGGATGTGGTGCCAAAAATTTGACACATATACATGTTAAGTTTGGGATTTGAGAATTCTAAACTAGATCATTGTGTTTATTATAAAATTGATGGTGATAATTCCTATTTATTGTATTATATGTTGATGATATGTTATTTATGTGTGATTTTAGAATTAAAATATCAAATTGCTATTAAATTTGAAATGAAAGATCTTGGTACAATTAAACACATTATTGGGATGGAAATTAGAAGAGATAGAGTGAAAAAAAAGTTATGCCTTGGCTAAAGTAAGTATGTTAATTCAATTTTATATAGGTTTGATATTTTGGATTGTAGACCATTATATGTTCTTGTTTCAACTGGAACAAAGTTATCTATTTCGGATTTTCCAATATCCTCATCAGAGATGGAAGACATGAGAAAAGTGACTTATTGGAGGTACAGTTAGAAGTTTTATGTATGTACAAACATTCCCCAAGAATTGGGAGTTCTTTCTAGATATATGTCTAATCCTAGTAGAGTTCATTGGGATGCAGTTAAAAGAGTCTTCAAATATTTGCATGATACCTTAGATTATTCATTGTGTTATCATATTAATATGACTAAAGATGACATTTCACTCTATATTCATTATTTTTTGGATCCATACAAGGTAGGTGATGTTGATAATAGATGATCCAAAAGTTCTTATGTGTTCACTTTATTTGGTGGTGCAATTAGTTGGATGTGTAAGCAAAAGGTTGTGGTTGATTTTTCCACTACTGAATATGAGAATATGACAGCTACTTATGCTTGTAAATAAGCCATTTGGATTAAGAGACTATGCTTATATATTGGAATAAAACAAGGTGTGGTGGAAATTTATTATGATAGTTAGAGTGATATTTATAGCTAGGAACTCAATATTTCATGCTAGGACCAAGCACATTGATTTAAAGTATCATTTTATTAGAGATATGGTCTAAGATGGTAGGGTGAAGTTAGTTAAGATAGAGAGTTTGATGATTTTTTTTCATTCATTAACTAAGCTCGTGATCACAGAGAAGTTCAGATGGTGTTTAAATATTTATGGCCTTCTGACTCCTAGTAATTAATGATAATGTTTATTCACCCTCTCATTTATCTTGTAAAGTGTTCAACAAGTGGGAGATTTGTTGGCAAAATTTGTCTCAACCTTGCAATTATAGAAGGTATTGTCGATACATAAATTACGATTGATATTTCCATGACAAGGGGCATGAGGGGGTTTCCTCCATGTGATGTATTTTGAGAGTTTGATAGTGGTCGTGTTTGCTCTAGATCTTTGGTTGTTGTTAATCCTATAAGAAGCTTCCTTTGCAATTATATTGTAATATTTTTTATTTCTAAATATTATATTGGGCGAATTTTGGAGTGTGGGTTTTTTCTCTTGAAAGGGTTTTCCCCACGTAAATCATTATGTTGTGGTATGCATGATGCTTATGTTTAGTTATGTTTAAGTTTTTATAACTAATAAAGATTTGTAATTTTTTTGTATTATTCTCCTCTCATGATTGGTGTAGGAAGTTGTTCTACTACCTTATATTCCTTACAAAATATTATATTGTAGATCTATAGTTGCAGTTTTCCAAAAATAAAAAATAAAAATTTCAAACTAAAATTATGTTATCAACACCAAACTATAAGTTTGATTGTCTTCTAAATAAAAAATATTAAATGTTTTTTAAAAATCTAGAAAAAGTCTGTGATGCACTAGAGATGAGATTTTATGTTAAGATAATATTTTTTTTTCTATTTCAAATAACTATTTAAGAGAAAAAGTGTCATCCTATTGAAATAGTTATTATTTTAGTAAACACCAATTTTAAGACTTATTTAAAAATATATTTATCAAAAACTTCAGCCTATAAATACATAGAAATTTGAAGAATTTTTTCTCTAGATATAAAATCATGCCCCAACTTAACAATACTTTTGTGTGTTTCCAGAATAACTAAATGAGATAAAGAAAGATAGGTTTTATAAAATGTGGGCTAAACCAAATATGTTAAGAAATGGTCCTATTCTCCTCTATTTCAACAGGAAATGAGATCCACACAATGAAATGACTAATAACCTTGAGGTGAATCAAGTCAAAGTGTGAATCTATTGATTTCATTTTTTTTGCAAGGATGGTGGTCTTGATTAAACAACACTTTGGGGAGAAAGATTAAAAATAGTAAATCAAACCTAAAATTCAATCTATAACATGGATCTAATAGATTAAGCTCAAAACTGATGGAACCAAAAATTAGATCACAGATCAGAGAGAGGGAAGATGATGTTTACTCATCACCAAAAGAGCTCTACTAAAGCTGACCTAGGACTCATTCACCCATGGATGAATGGGTCTTAGTTTAGGGTTTCTCAGTAACATTTTGGAGCCTCTACTATTGATGTAAATCTCTCAATTTTCCCAAGTTTTAGGTTTAGAATGCCAAAAATAAATTTTGTAATTGAGTTTCCATGTGATGAAAACTTTCTTGACAACTTTTGCAACTTTGACAAGTTCTCCAATTTTTCTCTTTAAGAGATCATAAAGATTTCTTTGACCTAATTATGCAAACACAAATCAGGAGTGAAGAATGTTTTTTTTTTTTGTGAATGGCGATTTTCCTTGGTCAAACCCCATTTTGGTAATTAAACCTTGAAATGAAATAAAATAGCATGAAAGGAATGATTAATGAACAACTCTATGTCACAACTAACGAAACCCTTGAATAAACCCTGGCATGTAAATTTGCAACTTGCCTGAAATGACTTCAATGGATGTGGATCTTGATCTTGAAACTTGATTTGAAATAATGTCTTGAATGCTTGAATGGATCATCAAACCTACATAATCATATTAGCTCCAAAAACATGCATTATGCAATAAGAATTTGATATGATAATTGGATCTTGATTTTTGTAATAATTTTTTAGTAAATCTACTCTTGAATGCCTTCAAATGCTCTTGAAATCTCAATTTATCTCTTTTAATTGAACACTTGAAAACTTTCATAAAAACTCTTAGGTGAAACATAGTGAAATAACCTTATATTTATAGGTATGTAACAATAATTTCCCGAAATTCAAATAACGCAAGATGACATGTGAGTATGGATTTTAAATCATTAAAAAATAATGCCAAAAATATAATTTTAATTTTTGTCCTAGGTCTAAGTGAGGACCCATTTTCCCATGGGCGAATGGGTCCTAGGTCACTTACCTAGGACACAAATTGCTCAATGAGAAGTGTTATGTTATGGAATTAATGAGTGTTGGGTTTCCTCTATGGAAAATGTAATAAATTAGGCTTGGATTTGAATTAAAGGAGCCAATTAAGGAAAATTAACCTTAATTAATTAATGGATCCCTAAATAAGTGTGAAAGTGTAAAGGGATACACTTTACAACACTAAAAATAAGGCACAATTAAGTCCATTTTAATTAATAGGGCCCTAAAGTTAATGTGAATATGTAAAATACAACACTAAATAAAGGCATAATTAAGTTCATTTTAATATTAATTCCTAATTAAGTATGAAAAAGGGATACCTTTTCCTACACTAAATTTAGCATGACCCACTTTAGTGAGATGATGACCTCACATCAAGTTCACACTAAAGTAGACATTGAAGAAACATATGTATGCAGCAATGAAAAGGATACTCAATCATATAACATCAAAGACCTAAAGGAAAGCGAGGCGGATAAAGCTTTGACTGTTCAACACGATGTCAAATGTACCTCAATTTTTTGTCGAGGAAAAGGGGGTGGATCAATCCTTAACTATCCAACACAATGTGGAACACGTCTCAGCTATTTGTCCAAAAATGTTCACAAGTAAAACTCAATGTCTATTATGCAAATGACATATGCTCTCACTACAAGCTAATGGAACCTCAATTCATCCACTAGGTGAGCCTCCAAGAAAGTGGCTTATTGAGAAAGTCATGCCAGGTCTACAGGCTCTCACTATACTAACTGTACTAAAGTGATCCCTCTAATAACTCTGATAGGGTGCCAAAAAATGAAAACTAGGACTTCGGATTTCACAAGGTTAACATGTTGTATTATGCTAAAAACTTATAAAAAAAAATGAAAATAAGGGTTTGTTCAAAGGTACTTTGCATAGTTCATGTAAGGTCTCTTCTTAGGGATCATCATGCTTAAAGTTTTCAGGAGAGGGAAAGTCAAGATTAAAAGATTCACATCTTAGGGAATGTAATGTGTAGCATCACCACTAAGAGGAAATTTTTACACTAAGAAATATCATGCTCTTAGAGGACACAAAACCCAATGAAACCACCAAGAAAAAGACATGTCACAAGAAGAAATAATATCACATGATGAATCATGAGGATGTCAAAAATAATGCCAATGTATGCCCCCACTTTTAAGAAATTGCTAAACCATTGTTATGAGAAATTTATTTAAAGTAGGCAATAATCAATAAAGAGAACATGAGAGCTTATTCGGAAATCCCTATGCCAAGTCATATGTTCCCAAATGAAGCTACATCATGAAAAGGGGTTTCCCATAAAATTAAATCCCAACACATAATGGATCTATAGATTCGGGGTCAGTATATCTTTGCTACAATGTTTTTATAGAGCTTTGAAATGTCATCATTCCCTAAATAATTGCATAATGGAAAGAATGACACATAGAGTACAAAAATATTTTGGGTCAACATGGAAGAGACCTCAATGTCTTGATTCCTTGCATCATCCCCAAAAGTGAAACATAAGACAAAAGAAAAGATAAATTCTTATGACATATAGAATAATGTAGGTAAAAATAGAGGAATGCACATGAAGAGAGATACACCAAAAAAAACAGTACAAGGGATCACATTAAACACATGCAATCACATGAAGAAACATGCAACAACAAAAAAATACTAGTAAGACACATGTGAGTCAACCTATAGTAGGTCATCTACATCCTAATCTTGTTCAGTATATACGGAACGTAGACAACTAGCCAAAGGGACAATATCAAGTTTTGAACTAGGACAATCCCCAAGTTTAACAATATTATTAGGAGGATCATCGCTTAAGCTCATAGAAGAGGAAAACATTAAATTTAGCTCATTATGCACTTGTTTAGCAATCTTTTCAATTTCAATATCATCATCCAATTTAATCACAATGGGACTTCTAATGATAAAATCCATAGAATTTTGTTTATGTTGTAGCGAGGGTGGAGAGGTATCATGCACTACTAGAGACAAGTATAGATATTGGTTTTCTATGTTATTATTTTCTTCTTTTGATTGTAACAAATGAGCAATAGCACAATGTCTATGCCTATGCCCTCTAGAATTGCAATTTATTTTCATTTGGTTTTCAAGTTATGATTGTGTAGCAGCAGGTTTATCAACCATAGGTTCTTTTTCTTACCTGAAGGGAGGAATGAAAGGAACCATGGGAGGTTTTTCACCCACTTTCTCTTTAGCTTCAAATGTATACTTTTTTATCTTTAGGAGGCACAATGATATTTGTTTGATTATCTTATGGTCTTTTATATGAAATAGGGGGACAATTTATCATACATTGGTCTTTGATATTTGGAAGAGCTTTTGGTTCAATCATGGTTTTTTCAAGGATAGGTGGCACAATCATGGGTTGAGGCATATTACTAAGAGATAATTCTCCTATACTCTTGGCCTTAAATTTTTGATAGGATTTGAAAAATAAGTCTTCACGGGGTCTAATATGTTCAATAGGCTCAAGCCAAAAGAAATCTAATGAAAAATTCCTATGGGAAGATGTAGGATTAAATACACTATGATGCACAGTAAATATCTCATTACCAAATGGAAACATTAAACAGTTATGTGTAACTGATGGGTCAACATTCATGGAGCGAAGCCACATATAGCCTAACTTCACACAAAAAAGGTCCAACGATGGGATGATGGTGAATGAGGAATTTAGTTCTTTCAATCCAACATTTAGAGAGAGATTTATCAAACCAATTAAGATAGTAGGGGATGGTGAGCCTTAATTCTTATTACATAAATAGTTATCGATCCACTTTAACCTTGACCAGTCATGGCAAGGGATGTAACTGTTGGGTAATTCATTCCTAGGTTTTATCATTTATGTATAGACCCTCTAGTTAATGACCAATAAAAATAGGGTGGGTGGCCTTTGCTAGTTCCCTATAGTTACCACCCACCTAATCCATTTCTAGTGATGTGTGCTCTTTGGCCAATACAAGGAAAACTTTATAGAATTCCAAAATATAGGGGTATTTGAGCTATAGATAGTCATGAGGGTGGATACAAGGATTGGTTGGAGCCTTGTGGATCTAGGAGAATAAAGGATTCAATATCAATGATCATGTTTGTTTGGAAGAGAATCAATTCCAATTCCCTATATCACATTAAGGCACGAATGGGAGAGGGATGAAATGGGAGGGCCCCTAGTATTATAAGGGTGGTTGTGGCTTGGAGGAAACTTTAATTTATCACCTTATTCATTGTGTTTCGTATATCAGATAAATTATATTATTTGGAAAATAAAATCTTGCAATCGAAGTGATCGGCTCCTTGAAATACATTTTCCATAATAATTCCCTACTACCATATAATTGTAGGGGCTTAATACATATTTTTGATCATCAAAGCTTGTGCCTCTCGACAACCTTATGGGAAATTCAATGAGTGGGGGACCAATTTGAGCCTCACTAAATACCTCTAGAATTTTTAATAAGATGTCAGCTCTTCTTTGAGTTGGGAGAAAAGGTAGGAGGAAATGTAAATATAAAACATAAAAATGGTGGTGTGCCAAAGCTTTTACAACAATTCAAACTCAATTCTTCTCCTATGAATGATATAATAGACACAAAATGCCACAACCCTTCATTGTTGGGAATAGAACAAGGAGCAAAGGCTAAGTGAAAGCACAGTGTTGTCTTTCAAATCTCTACATAGGAAGTATTTATTAAGGTTCGATCAAGCATAAAAGTTTGAAAAGTTTAATAGAAACATTCAGAAGTTGCATAAACCCTTTCTCTTTTTACAACATAGTATGGAAAAGCATCAATCCTTGAAGAAAATGAAGAAGTTTAATAGAAATAATCTAATTTTTCCAAGTTATTATTATATCATAGAAGCCTACAACATGAAAATCAACTATTCAAACAATTGAACTAAGCTTAACACAATATTTTTATTTTGAACGAAAATATAAAGAAGGAACTTGAAAAAGGTTGGATAATATGCATAGTTTCAAATATTTCTTCCATGTAGATCACACTTAAATATCAAATGAACTTAAAAAAGAAAGGTCAGATGCCAATTCAATAATATTTTGAGTTAAAACAATATAACATGCTAGAGAAAACAATTGTTCTACAAACTTTCAACTTCTAGAAATAACCTGAAATTTAAGGAAAAATAAACGAAAACTTGGGAAAAAACTTTATTCTTCCTATTTTTGCCTCCTATTCATAGCTAAAAAAGAGAAAACCACCACCAAAATATTAGAAGTAAATACTACCAAATGTCTACATCTAATATCTTACTATCGAATTGTAGATCCTGATTAAATTGTGACAATCCTTGTTCATTAATTCCCAACTACCTTGTTAATGTCCTTTAGATATTTAGCAAAGATTGCTATCTAAAAGCAATCGAATCCTAAAGAACAGCCAAAAAAATTTTGATCAACCAATCACATAGATTGACAACACCAACTCGAAGGTTCCCACCTAAAAGCAAGAAAGACCCAACACACTCTGACAATCTTCATAAAGAGATAAAAGTGCAACATTCCCAAAGCGAAGAGATGATGTGTCGAGCAAATGGGGAATCTCATATTTATGAAAATAGCTTTAGAGAAAATCCCCACCAAGATGACACATACCCCAGATTTCTCCTCAAAGGAAGATGATAAACAAAATCCGTGCAACCACCATGTGGCACATTGTGTGCCTTTCAGAAAAACTTTTTCTTTAAGTACAGATTCATCCCGAAGCCAAAAAATGTCTAAAAGTCAAAAACCAAAAGAAGATTAAGAGAAAATTTTCTTTACAATTCTAGCGACTCACAAGGGGCCTTCACTTGCGGAGGCACAAACCTAGAGCTCTAAAAATTCCTGGAGTTTGAGGAAGGAAGAATTTTGTACCTACCAATCTAAATCAATGGGATAGATGAGAGCATGAAAGACCTCGTATGCTTGATCTAACTCAAATACTTCCTTAAAAGAAATGGCTCCCCATCTTGCTAAAACAACCCCAAGATGGTAATAGAGATGAGAAAGGGGAAAGATCTCATGCTCGATTTCATCAACAATGGGTGTCGGGCCTAAACCTGGGAGTTCTGTAGAAGTTCAGACCTTCTATCTATTTTCCTCTATGACCTATTCAATTGATAACACCTATCCATCTAGTGAGAAAAGGGGAGGCAAACTGTAGCTAACCAGAACATTGAAATCCTTTTTGATTTTGTTGACCTTCTTATTGAACACTATTTGGCATTCCTTGCTCTTTGTTGTGACTTTGTGGCAATTGATGAATTTGCTTACTTTTCTTGAGGTGACCCTCTGATCCAAAATCCATACACTTCTTAGAGCCTCGTTAGTGGCCATACACAATTTGGAAATTGTATATTGTGATTCTGCAACTCGGGGAGCATATTCCTGTAGAATTTGGTCAGCCACTGGGTCAACCTTTATGATTAATTCTCGAGCATCCCATGGGAACTGTAGGACCAGCCTAAGAATGACAACCTCAACTATGATCCTTTCCCAATGCATAGATATAAAACCTTTTCAATATCAAAAGGGTCCTAGACCCTTGTGCAACATTTAACTCTTGGTGGAATTGAGCCTCTCTTGTTCTCATATTCTCCTCCATCTTATTCTTCTCTTTGAGGGTGTTCGTTAGTTTGGAGTTCAGCCTTCCAACCTCTTGGTTATGAGCCTACAAAGTAGACTTGATCTCCTATTTCTCTTTCCTTTACCTTTATGCCTCCATGTGGGCCTTTTGTAGATTGTCGAAAGCCTGAGATCAGATGTCGTCCAACTCTTTCTATATGTTCTCTTAAGTACACCAATATTTTGTGCTTGTCTGGCACTCAGTAGCAAGCTCAACTCTTAACTTTTCAATTTCAGCATACAATTGAATATGTTCACTTTGGGCTTCCTCGAGAAACATAGTTGCTTCTCCTTGCTGATCTTGTATATGTCTTATGTAGGCCATCTCAACATCTCTAGCCTTGATCTCCATTTGCATCCTACTCACCGTATCTCTTACATTTATCAATTCTACCTCATGTTTCTTCAACCTCTTGTCCAACCTCTCATAATCAATGTACACCACTTTTTGGGTGGCCTTAGCTAGAACCACCTTGTTGCGTAGGAAAGTTTCGTTCAAATCTCAACCCATGGCTCTGATGTCCTAATCTTCCATCTGCATTTTCCCTTCGGGCTTGGATACGAGTGACTTCATGGTAGCGATCAACAAAGAATTTTGTTCTTCATTGAAGCAAGCTTCAATCTTCTTAGTAGCAGGCTTTGTAGTGGCTTTTATTTGTAGTTTATGCTTTCTGGCCTGACGAGCAGGTGCTTGGTTGCATTAAAATGGACTTGGAGGCTTTTATGGGGTGTCAATGCTTTGGGCAGAAATAGAAGCACTTGGAGGGAGACCAAATAGGTTTGATAGAAGGAGAAACCTTAGATGTATGAGATTGGGGAGAGAAAAATGGAAGCGTTATCATAGAAAATGGTAGGATACTAAATTGAGATTGAGCAAAGCAAGAACTTGTCAAGGTGAAAAGAGAAATGTGTGAGAGGAGAGACATCTGTTCAGAAGTAGACAGACCTAGAGTAATGGGAAACATGGATGTTTTAGCTCTATGAATGGGGGCCTGTGATAGGGTGATTAAATAATCAAAAGTGGTCGAAGGAGATGAGGGTCGTTTGGTGCACGGGCTTACTTCACAAGGTTCATTATTGAAAATGGCAGGGGATTCATTTAGGACCAAAATATCAGGGTCCATGGACAAAGGACTCTTCTCCATAGATGGTGGAAGAGGAGTAACCAGAGATGGAAAGGAAGAAAGAAGAGAGGGAGAAAGCCTTACTTGGATCACAGCTGCCAAAAAACCTTGCAGAGTAGACTCCACTTCTTCTCCTCTAACTGATGCACGGGTCTGCTTAGATCTTGGACTTGTCTCCTCTTTGTATGATCAGAATTGGTACATTCTGATCCTTTGGTGACCGATCCCACTGAAACTTGGCCTTTCATAGCCACAGTGAACCCTCTTGGGGACCGTTGGGTTCTTTTTCCTTTGCTTCAAGCACTAACGAATGATGTGGCTTGTGAGTCCTTTTACCTCAATCCTTTTCTTTTGTATAATTCTTGAGGCCAAGAAGCATGTCACAGAAGCTCCTCTTGTTCAATCTTATGACTAGTCTCAAGGTTACTATTGTTGGTATCATCCTCTTCATTGTAAACTTCATCGAACCTTTCATCATGTGGCCAAAGATATTCGAACAGGGCATTGAGGCATCTTGTTTCTTGTCAGAACCTCCAAAAATATGCTTTCTTCCTCTCTAACCACCCCAAGCATTTTAATTACGTGCTGAGGGATTTACCCATTGGGAGGTGCTTTTTATACTCTTCATTTTGTACATAGAAGTTTAGTCATGCTAGTCATTTGAATGGTATGTGGGCCAAATCAACATATACTTTTGGCCTTTCTTCGGTCAAATTCTTCCTCGACTCAAAATACTATCGACTCTCATGTTTCAAAGTTGGGAGGTCCCTTGTTAGTTGTAGTCCCATGTGTTGCAAATAAGAACCAAGCCTAAGAGTGTTAGTTTGTTTTTAAGCTCACCCTCCACCCTCTACCTCACCAGTGTTACCTAAATGTTGGAAATTTTAAGGGGAATCGAATAAAGTGCTATCTTGTGCCTTCTAGCACCATAGACATTGTCAGTAATAGTTTCCTGATGACATGCCTCCAAAGAAAAAAACTCTATCCATTAAAAATTTGGGGAGTCGGAAAGGATCCTTGACGAGACCATGGAATATTATAAAAGTGAAATCTTCACCCACGAAATAATCTATCGAGGTCTGTGAAGTTTTCATCCATTGCAATACCTTGGGAGAGAAGCAACCCATGGGGCATGGGGACAATTCTAGAAGTACTAGCCTCATAAAATAATCCACAAACCAATAGTAATACCATGTCCTTGAAAGAACATGAGTCCATATCGAAATCGGCTGCTAGGAACCTTTCACATCAAACCTAAATAATGACAAACTTCTCTCCAAAATCTCAAAATTTTGATGCAAGATCAAGTTAACCAAGAAAGAAGAATACTTGAATTTAATTAGTTTCGTCGGTCCTCAATTTTTGCAGCTTTCCTTTGGCTATTGTATTAGAAAAATCATAATACTTCTAACTCTTCTCCTTCTTAAGCATGAAAGCCAAGCCCGTCTAAAAAGGATGGACCTCTTCATCATCATCAAGACCATAAATCTAGGCCAACATTGAGAAAATAGACTGCATATCTTGATTGAATTTTCTATGCACAAGACAAAAATAAAAATGATCTCTCTCTGGCCTCTCCTTTGTTTCATCCTCATAAAATTCCCCCTTCTTCATTTTGTGTTCCCAGAACCCTTATGTTTCTTTCTCATCAAAGTGTTTGGCACCCCAAGTTCTAGGGATACACAACATATCCCATATGGCTTCCACAATGAATGTAACCTTCATCCTAGTGCTGTAAATAACCCCTATCTCCTTGTTGAATATTTTAGTACATGTGTCTAACAGCTTCGGGCATGAGTGTACAAAGAGCAACATGAACTATGGAAAACCACAATTCTAGAGCCATGACATAAAACATTCAAACAACCCATGCTTAATCATTCTTTGCAACACCCCTTCCCTAAGGATTTTAGGGTTAGTTGCCAATTTTGGGTCAAAAGTGTTGTCTACAAAATTTTATACTGCCTCTCTTCTAACACAATCATCTGGTTGCATTGGTTTGGTATAATCAAACTGTCATTTTTCTGGTGCTAGGGCATTGGCAAACTAATTCCTCCCAAAACTATTTGTGTAACTTGGCTTTTTGGATGAGTTTCCAACTTTTCTTCCGGATGTTGATGGTTCTACCATTGTTGTGTTGAGAAGTTGTACATAGTTTCTTGAGTGAAATGGTCACTTGTTATTTTGCTACTTAGCAAAATCTGCTTTTGGGTGTAGTTAATTATTTTGCACATACATGTAGTTAAGGCTCTTTCATTAGATTTGGTCCACTAAATTCTACCACTAAGGTGATACGTGTGGATTTGGGATCCATCTCCCTCGGGAATGTCAAATTCATTGCAAGAATGGAATTAGTACATTCTTCCTGCCACCTCTTTCACAAATAAGACAAATATATTGGAAAGAATTCTTTTAGCTATGAGAAGTGTGCTTAAGAAGTGCAAGGTACTTTGAAAAGATGGGCCTATTTAATTTTTCAAAACTTAACATGTTAATCAACATCTTTTCATATAAGCAAGTTATCTTGTGTTGATGATAGCAAAGGACACATGGCGACGATCGGCCTGTACGAGCATTTACTCTTAACACCCATATTTTTTTTCTCAAGGCCTTTGTTAGATTTTTCATACAATTTTCCTCTTTCCCTTCAGCTAATTTGATATTTTCTTTGTTGTTGTCTAGCTAGAAATAGATTTTTCATTGGTTGTTTTCGCCGACGCATCTTTTCTATACATAACTATACCACCTCACTATAATATTCATTCAAAAAATAGCATTTTATGTTTAGCAATCTTTTCCTACTATCTCCCATTCTGCTAGCCTTAGCTTTTTCATCCATTATGTCATATGATCTAGGAACTCCCATTTAGCTCCTTCCATTAAGGCCATAATACTCTTTTACCAGTGAAATTACCAGTGGCAAAATTAAATGCCTAACAAAGAAGAACAACCGCCTCATTTTCGTTGCATTCAAGTGGGTCCTTGACAAGAACTATGTGATGGATGAAAACCAATCACAATGCAACTTTAATGTCACCTCCCACTTTTTGGCCTCCCTTCTTGACCTGTACTTTACCAAACCCATGATAATTGCAGTGAGTCATGTCATGTTCGACTCTCTATACTTGGACGGTCTTGGAAAAATTGTTCAAGTGGCCATCCCTGGTGTCGGTATTTCAAATTCCATGGACCTCCATAGTAACCTTGATTATGGGGAGGACGTGGTTGGGATACCCTTCTTACTGACTTTCACACCATGCACATCGAGAGGCATCACTTTTTATCCCATCCTGTGGCCACTTTCCTTTTGAGAGAGTTGGGCACAGAGCTCGTTGGTGGGCTTGACTAGAAAAAGCACTTCAAATTCCTGGTGTATAGCCATGGGAATGAGGACTAAGGTCACTAGTGTGCTATGCCTATGTTTTTTGTTTTGACCCCCTTTTCACCATGTCAAAGGAAGAAGAAGAAGAAACTGATGAAGAGCCACTTTTGACTGCTTAGCGATGGCTGGAGGCTTCTGAATCTCAATATTTTTTGCTCACTGCCTCTCATTTTTCCCTTTTTGTAGTATAGCTCTTTTTGCATTTTCAAAAGAAGCTTCGACTTCTCTCAAAGCCTTGGGCTCGTACTTTAATGTAATTTTTTTATGAATATAATATAGTACATTTTTTTGTATCTTCCAGTGTTATTCTCAAAATTAAAACATATTTTACAAAAATAATTACATATGGTACATAATTGTTAAATTTTTTAAAGAACTTGCACATTTTAATGGAACAATTTTAGATAAATATTGTTCACCGGTATATTGAGAACATTACCTTCCATATCTTTCTAGTTCATATGCATTCTTTTCCTTGCACGCACTGATACAGAAGAGTCCCTTCCATAACGCTTCACATTTTGTACACTTTCTTGGTTTCATAGTGCGCTCATCATACTTTAGTACCAGGCTTCCTTCCCTGAAATCAAGGTTGGAGGTCCTTTTGTCGAATCGTCGCTTTACTATCTTTTGGCGACTGATCATGGATCCATAAGATTTATCTCTATCTTCCTCAAGGTTTAGGAGTTTCACCAACCTTACTTTCATTCCACCACTTTCTTCAATTTCTAGGGCTTTTAATAGTTGCAAGGGAAGGATCTCTATGGAAACAGGAAAAACTACCTCTTTCTCGTATACTAGTTCATAAGGGGAGGCCTTCAAGATCTACTTGGGTATAATCTAGTTAGCCTATAGAGCATCTCATAAGTTCCAGTGCCAATCGCTTTGTCGTTTTGACCTGATGCGCTTGATTAACCTAATTAGGTTTTTGTTGGTCGACACCGCTAACCTATTTCCTTGTGGGTAGTAATTTGATGAATTTTTTAGGTAAACCCCATGTTTGAGAGTGAATTTTGACATCCCTGAACCCACAAAATCCCATGCGTTGTTGGATATGATGGATTTTGGTGAGCCAAATCTTGTTACCTTGAACTCTTCACAAAAGTTCATGATCTCTCCTTCTATAGAATTTTTTAGGGTGACGACCTCCTTCCACCTTGTGAAGTAGTCAGTTGCCATAAGGATCAACTTATGGCTAGCACTGGAAATAGGATTTATCATCCCAATGAAAACCAAACCCCATTGAGCAAATGGCTTCTCAATTACAATTGGGCTTAAGGGAGGGGAAAAAATATTTCTTTTACCAAAAAAATATTGGCACTAAGTACACTTTTGCACCAAATGATGTGCTTCAGAAAACATGGAGTGCCAATAATATCCTACTCGCATTATCTTTAAAGTTGTAGTCTTGGCAGAGAAATGTCCACCCTCGGGACTGCTGTGGAATTTATTAAGAACTCTTTTTACCTTTGGCTTATTCAAACATTAGAGTAGGACACCATCATAATTCCTTTTGAATAAGATACCTTCAATTAATACATACCTGGTGCCTTGCAGTCATTAGTATCACCTTTTGTGTGGTGGAAGGTTGGTCGGGTATTTCCCCTTTTGCATATAATGTGTTTTATCCGTCACCTAGGACTTGTCAAACTCGAACCGGTTTGTGTAGACCTAATCAGTATCCTTCTTAGCTAAGGAACTTGATTCCTGTGCAAGATATTATCATAGAACTCTTCCTTGAACTAGCTTGGTTGGTTGAATATCCACATCACATTCCAAGATCTATGATCCAGTTAGCCCTCTTTTTACTTATTTCACCCTCAGTGATATACTCCCACACACTGGGATGTGTGACGAGAATGGTGATTCTATTGGCCAATACCAAGTATCTGAACTTCTTTTGGCTTTTATCAATAGAAAAAACCCACTTTTCAATAAATTTATACCTGGCTTCATATCCTTTAAGTGTTCTTGAGTGGAATGCAATGGGATGCTCTCTGTTATTTCCTTCATCATTCTAAGTGAGTACTGAAGCTATGCTATGTTTTCCATTGTATACACAGATTAGAAAGTCCTAGAAAAGTTTGGGTTAGCCAACAACAGGGCAGTAGAGATGGATACCTTTATTTACTTGAAAGTTGCTTTTCCTTGGGGGGTCCATTTGAACATTAGGTTCTTTTTAAGCATTAGTGTGATAGGTCTCACAATGCCTGCGAAGTCTAAAATGAACCAGCTAACAAAATTGATCTTTCCTAGAAATGACTGTAGCCCTTTATAATTTATAGGTAGGGGAAAATCCATTATAGATATCACCCTTTCGTGGTCTATCACTATTGCCTCCTTCAATACCACAAAACTGAGTAGCTTGCCTTGGGGCACTTCGAAAACTCATTTCATAGGATTTAAGGAAATCCCAAACTATTGACATTTTTGGAAAACCTTTTCCAAATGATTGAAGTGATCATCATTTGATTTTAAAAAGATTGTTAGGTCATCTAGATATATTAAAATAATCTAACTAATTAATCCTCTGAAAGCAATATTCATTGCTCGCTGAAAAGTCACATCAGCATTTGAAAGTCCAAATTGAATTTTTGAGTATGCGAACATTCCCCACTTAGTAGTAAAATTTGTTTTATGTTTGTCACTTTCCTTTACATATACCTAGTTATAACCCAACAAACACTCAAGCAATGAGGACATCTCCGATTTGGCCACAATTTGCAAGATTTGCTCCATTGATGGCAAAGGGTAGTGGTCTTTTAGTGAGGCTTTATTCAAATATTTGAAATCCACACAGAGCCTAATATTCCTATTATTTTTCCAAACCAGTACCAAATTAGAAATCAAGGTGGAATGCTTAATTTGACATATGATCTTTGATTTGATTAATTTGGTGAGCTCATGTTCCATCGACACTTTAACCTTTGGATTGACCAGTATTCTTTTTGTTGGAGGGGCTTTGATTTTTTTCCCAAGTCAATAGTGTGCTAAATTATGCCTGGATCATACCCTCTAAGATCATCATAGGTCCAGGCTATGACCTTTTTGTATTTAGAACATAGATCCTTTAGTCTTTCCTTATCCTTTTGTGGAACGTCCCTTCGAACCTTTAACTTTGTGTCACTTTTGACATCAAGATCTTCATAATCCCTCATGTCCGTAGTGAACCTCTATTTGCTATTTCTTGCATCCTCACAATCAAAAAGGTTTTCAAGAGAGATTAGACCTCAAGGAAGCTTGTTTCCTTTTAACTAGATGACTTGCCTCTTTAGAGATTCTATTTCGGGCAGTGAATGGTCATAACCTTATCTTGATTTATGTAAAAAGGCAGTTATTTGTATGCCATCCTCAAATACTTTCTAGTTTTGATCATTGTCAAGAATTGTCGGTCGGATGATGATCTATACTACATTCTACTTCATTGTTCAATCAGAAACTAGTTGAAATTGTTAACCAATTGTAGCCATCCAATCAACGACACTATTTTGAGATCGGGGAATTACTTGTATATTAAAATCTCCAAAGCTTTCAATTAGATCCCATATCCAATGTCTATGCAACTTCATTCTTATATTCTTCACAAATACTTTCCAATGAACCTGGCTCACAACTAATTAGGAATCTCTGAATGCTTGCATTCTCTTCACTCCCATCCATTCTACAAGAATCGGACCATGAACCAAGGTGATGCGCAAGGTCGTTGATGTCACAACTTGCATCATTTAATCAATTATTTATCGAGCCGGGTGTGTCTCAAAACAATATGAGATAAGGATAGTTGTCATGGATTCTTTGGAGGGGTTTTTCATTGTAAACAATGACTTCAGGTATCAATTTTTCTACTTTAGGAGCTTTCTGGAGCTCTTCAGGAGCTCTCAGGAGCTGAATTGTAGTGACTGATTCTTAAGGTTTAATTCTATCTTATTTTCTAATTTAAAATCTAGTTGAATTATTTCTAACTTTATCAAACTTGATTTGGACCGATTCATGGAGACAACTAATGATTACTTTAATCCTTAATCTAAAACAAGAAATCCAAATTAATTATGTTTTGCTTTTAAAAGAAATCCATAATTAATTGCTCAAAATTAAACACTACTTTAAGAACATAAATGAATTTTGAGGAAATGACAATTACTCTAGAAAACATAAAGACTAATCTCCATTAACAAATTTTCAAAAAACTTCAACGTCATCTTCCTATAAGCTCCTACCATCGCTTCTAATGAAACTTACTAAATAAACACCAAACTTAACTACTTCCAACAACATCTAAATCCAATTAATCTGATAAACCTTATAATGATTCCAACAACTTAATCTAACCATAATAAACTAAAACTTGGAAGGTAATTCGAGCATAAGTAACTATCCAGATTTAACATTCACTAAGTCAGAAAATGATTTAACAACTTAACAATTCGGAATTAACATCTACTTCAGATTTAATATTAATGAATCAGAAATAGCATAATTTAACAAAATACCAACACAAGATCATTCCAAAGGTTGAGTAGGCCCTACTCTTCCTCAGGTAAGATCCCTTAACACAATGATTGAATTAACTCTTTGATTTCATTCTCATTGATCAAAAGTAGAATGTAGAACAAAGTATTGATGTTGAATTACAAAAATCTAATTGAAATTATCTAACTCCTAACTAAAACCGAAAAATGGTTATTTATAATAATATCCTTATTATATTTCTAACATGGTGTTAACTGTCAAGACTTAAAGCAACCGAACTAAAGATTACAACAAAAATAAAATAGAATTGAAACAGGACTAAAAAGAACTTGTGCCAGATTGGTGTTGGAAGTAGAAGTTCTATAACCGACTATAAATAATTTGATTTGGACTTGAGTGACTCATCATCCAGCAGGTCCCATCTATGGCATAGTCATTCATCATGATTAAATAGAGAGTTTAACCATATCATTAATCTTTAAAATACCCTATTCAAAACCCTTAAGAAAAGGATAACAATTATGGTAGTAAAAGATCAATGCAACATAATTATCTCATCCAATATCATCATAAAGTAACACAATTAACATAAACTATTACTTCAAATATATCCACTAATTTATCTAAACATAAAGAAAAATAAGTAAATATGTTAATCTATAATCTACCGCCAGTCATGTCAATTAACAAAAATAACAAGTCTTTTAAACATAAAATGCTTTAAATGAAAGTATTTTAATGCTCTCATCATTTCTTCCCCACTTTTTCTAGACCATGTCATCATGGTTCTTCACCAAAAATTATGGTGTTTTCTTTTTCCCTATTCAGTGCCTCCATCCAAATGCAGTAGTCAAACACTCCATCCCTGTACTGGTCTGGTAATCTGCTATTGAGTGCAAAGCCATGGTTTTTCTTTAGCTTTTCAAACCATGGTCTTAACACTCCATTAGGTACATTTTCTATTTCTTTGAGCTTTGGTGTGCGCATAATGATTATCAGCATTTTGAATCTCATGCTGACCCAAAATTCTTTCTGCTATTGGATCAAGGTGTTGACATGTATGACTCTGATCAAAATCTAGTTGATATTGTTTGGACTTATTGGCTCCCTTCTTCTAACTATCTCAGGAATGAGATAATACCTTTCCTCATAGGACTGTAGTGCTGATGGGGGAAGTGTTCCCTCAACATTATGGAATGTAGCGATACTATCGAGCAAGTTTGAAACATAAAGAGGATTAACTTGATTGAGCCTTACTACATATCGTACTGCTATGATATATTATCCAACATGAGGCATTTTGGGTCTCATTGGTAGCCCATACCTTCTCTATGCCTCCTTATATTTGTCAATTCTTCTTAACCATTCTATCTGATTTTTCATTAAAGAGACAAATGATCTTATTTTAAGCTCACTAACATAAATATTCAACATAGAGTCATCATTGTCTCCCATTCAAAATCCATGCTGATAAAACTCACACATTAAATTTTGAATTTTAGGGTGGCTATTAAATTAGTCCTACAGAAAATCCTTATCATTATGATAATCCACGCTTCTTCCTAAGATTAATTGATTTAGTTTCCATTCTAAAAACATTTCTCTAAAAAACAAAGCATACATCTTAGCTAGTCTTCTCATGGAAAGCATCACAAATATCTTGTTCCCAATCTTTCTCTGTCAACAATTGTGGACTTCTACAATGGTGGACTTCACTGGTGGACTTCAACTGGAATTCTGAATTACTTACCAAAAATGTGGAATGTTTTTTTTCTTGATTTGGGAGCAACCAATTTGAAAATGACATGATGTGCCATTAACTTTCTGTATTAATTTCCTTTACTGCTTCAGATGATCCACACGCCACAACATGAAGTTTGCAATTTAATTTGCAAGGTTGGAAATGTTCTTTACAAATGTTAATATGAACTTGGGAGGGATTTTGAAAAGACAAACGAATCATAAAAAGATCTGTTATCATTGACTGACATCATCAAATGTCGCATCATTCCTTACATAAAATATTTGTCACTTTTTGAAATGATTAAAAGTTTATTTATTATCATCATTAATTAGTCTAAATTAGTCTAACTATTTACCTATTTTAAATTAGTCTAACTACCTTAGAAAATAATATTCAAAAGTAATATTCACATTAAATGTGCGCCTTAATTTATTTTGAGCATTTGAGTTCTTCAAGAGCCTTTAGGGGTTCTTCAGGATCCTTCAGGAGCTCTCAGGAGCTTTGGAACTTCAAGAGGCATTAGAATTTGTGAGTGAAACAGAGTATTTAGAGTCTTCGGCCTTCAAAAGCCTTCATGAGATATCGAGCCCAACGGAGTCTTCAGAGTCTTCAATCTTTAGAAGCCTTCAAGAGCTTTCTAGAGTTCTTTAGGAGCCTTCAAGAGTTAACTTAGATAGACCGCCATTTGTTGGTTTTCAACCATCTCTCTGTTTTTTTTTTCGAAAGCAAACTGCCATTTGCTAGTTTTTAATTTACTTCCATTTTTCTCAAGGTAAATTGCCATTTGTTGGTTTTCAATTTACCCTGTTTATTCATGCCTTCCTCAAAGGTTTATAGACCTTCTCTCATGGAAGAAATATCTTCCATGAGAAAATGTTAAATTTTGTGTTGTAGATCATCTAAAAATTCTTCCTTTGATGCAGGCTTATGATATGTTTTCAGATGATGACCATTCACTAGCATAACTCTCTTTTATCCATCAATTGGTATTAATTGGACAACTCCATTTTCAAATATTTGATCTATCTCATAGGGTCCTAACCATCTTGTATGGAACTTTCCCTTAAACTCTTCAAATATGGAGTCAAATAATAATGCCCAATCTCATGTTTTGAACTATCTGGACATAATATGTTTATTGTGCCATTCCTTCCTTTTCTTTTGAATCAATTTTGTATGCTGAAGTGCCTCCATTCTCATTTCATCAAGTCTATTAAGCTGCAAAATTCTACTTTTCTCTGCTTCTGGTAGATCAATTCCAATTTATATTGTTTTCTTCAATGTTTTTAATTCAAATTCAATTGGCATGACTGGTTTCTTTCCATACACTATTTCATAAGGAGAGAATCTAGTTGTTGTTTTCCATGTGGTATTATAGGCCCACACTACTTCATCCAACCTATCTACCCAATCTGTCTTCCTCAATGAAACTATTTTTGTTAGAATATTCTCTAGTTCTTTGTTAGTAACCTCCACTTGTCCATTTGCTTGAGGGTGATATGGTGAAGATTTTCTATGGGTCATCTGGTATTTATACAAAAATGCTTCCATCATTACTAATACAAACTTTGGTCCTTGGTCTGAAAAAAATTCTCTGGGTGCTCCAAATCTCTATAGAATTTTCTTGTACAAAAAATCTGCAACTTTATCTTCAGTTGCTACTCGTAATTCCTTCACCTTAGCCCTTTTTGTTGCATAATCAGTACAAACAAGGATGTAACATTTCCCTTTTGAAGGTGGATTGACAAGTCCCACAAAATCGACACACCATTTTTCAAATGGTTCCAAAGCTATTTTTGGTTGAAACGACATCTCCATGGATGGTGTGGGTCTTCCCATTCTTTAGCATTCATCATAGTGTTTAACAGAGAATGAAACATCCTTTGTCATTGATGGTCAAAAGTAGCCAGCTCCTAAGATTTTGTGAATTGTCCTCACTACTAAATAGTGTCCTCCTTCAAGCACATGATGGAAGGCGTGTACTACATCATAAACATCCAAATCAGATACACATCTATGTAAACATGGTCAAGGAAGAATTTAAACAAAGGAGCATTAATTCACTAAAATCTAGAACTTTCATGAATTAACCTCTTTTTTTGTTTATGACTAAAGTGACTTGGACATTTTCCTGTTACAAGGTAATTTTCCAAATCAGCAAACCATGGTGGATGAATTGATATAGAAAATAGATGTTCATCTAGAAATGTATCATCCATTGGTTCTTGATTATCCTGTGAAACAATTCTAGAAAGAAAGTGAGCAACCACATTGTCTTTTCCAAGTTTATCAATGATAGTAACATCAAATTCATGCAACAACAATAACCATCTAATGATACGTCCACCTACTATAGCCTTGTTCATCAAATATCTAATTGCAACATGGTCTGTATGTACATAAACTTTTTAACCTATAATATAATGCCTGAATTTTTTTATTGCATATACTACAGCTAAAAATTCCTTTTTTGTTGTTGTATAATTTTTTTTTATAGGATTTAAATTTTTACTGACATAATAAATTGCATGCATGGCATCATTGTCATCTTTTTGTCCTAACACTCCTCCAACAGCTAGATTGGATGCATCTTCGTGTATGTGAAATGGCTCTCCCTAAATAGGTCCTTTAATGATTGGAGAAGTTGTTAAGGCTATTTTGGTTGTCTCAAAATATTTTTGACAATCTTCAGTCCATACAAACTCCTCTTCTTTCTTGAGTAGGGTAAATAGTGGTGATGCAATTTTACTAAATCCTTCTATAAATCTTCTATAATACCCAACATGGCCAAGAAAACTTTGAACTCCTATTTGGTTCTTAGGGATTTCAATGTTCTATATGATCTCAACTTTATTGGGATCAACCTTTATCCCCTCTTTTGAGATGTGATGTCCCATAACAATGCCCTCTGCCATCATAATGGAAATTTTTTCATGGTTAAGTGATAATATGTGATCCTTACATATTTGTAAGACCTTTTCTAAGTTTTGGAGTGCCTCATCAAATGTTTTCCCATGGACTATAAAGTCATCCATATAAATTTCAACACAAGAAGTGGCGAAGTCAACAAAAATGGCTAGCACTACTCTTTGAAATGTGGCAAGCGCATTACATATTCCAAATGGTAAGACTGTATATGCGTATGTGCCCCAAGGATAGGTAAAGGTGTTTTTTTTCTTGATCTTCAGGCGCTACTTGAATTTGGTTATATCCATTGAATCCATCAAGAAATGAGAAGTAGTTGTTGCCTGCGAGGTTATCTAGTACTTGGTCTATGAATGGCAATGGGAAATGGTCTTTCTTTGTGGATTTATTCAATTATCAATAATCTATGCACACTTTCCATTTACCATTATTTTTGGGGACAATATACAGTGGGGAAACCCAATGACTATCAAAGATTGGGTATATGAACCCTACATTGAGCAGCTTCTCTATTTCTTTTTCTACTATGTCATGAAGAATAGGATTGATACGCCTTTGCCCTTATCTGATTAGTCTTACATCGTCTGTGTAAATGTGGTGACTACAAATCGAAGGATGGATTCCTCTCATAATAGTATACTCCCAAGCAAATGCTTCTGTGTGTTTTTCTAAGATTTATTTCATTTCTTCTTCCTAAGTTGGGGATAAAGATGAATTTATATTGAGAGGTTTATCTCTAGCTACTATAATCTCTTTGGTGTCTTTGGTGGAATCCATTGTTTTCTCAACAAGAGTATTTAGAGGACAAGAGTGTTTCCCATGTAATGTTGTTTGACAGTTTTCCTTTTCAATTTATGAAGTTAACTCGTGTTCTTTGCATTCTTGAACATGTTTAGTTATAGTAACCATGGCTAACTCTACCATACCATCACCTTCTTACTCTAAATATTCATCCACCCAAAGTTGAGTGTTTGGTTGAATTGATAGTTGTGCTGGTGGGCAGAGTGACAATTATTTTTGTTTTTGACCATTTGATATGATCATGCTTCCAGATCTACAATCAATCAAAGTGGCATCAGTGGCCAACCATGGTCTACCTAAGATGATTGGATATCCAGAATCTTTCTTTTTGGCTTTAAGAACCAAAAATTCAACCGAATAATCCCATGTGTCTATGGTAACCATGATCTCTTATATTATATCCTCTAGTTTTGTGGTAGATTGGTCAGCTAACTATAGAATAGTTGCTTTTGGTTGAATAGTTGTCATCCCAAGCATTTGTACTATATCAGATGTAATAAAATTTATGGTAGCTCCTAAATAAATTAGAACATTTGATATTTCAATTCCATTAATACTCAGCGTTATTACAGGACTACCAGGATCATTATATTTATGTGGAATCAATCTTCTTGATAACAGATCAATAATTTTTGTCTCTACTTGAATTGTTGAAGGCATTTTCTTTTTCCTTCCTCGAGTTTTCATGCAAAGGAATTTAACTAACTGATTTATCTCTGGCATATCCTTGATTGCCTGTAACAGTGATATCTCAATGTTAATATTTTTCAGCTCTCTAAGAAGTTGAGAATCGACTACATTCATGTGATTTGGTGGAAATATTTCAGGAGTGATTTTCTCTTCCTTCAATCTCTCAGGTAGGGAGCTTGAATGAAAAAAATTTCTTCCTCAGGTTTTGTTTTCAATTGAATTTTTTCTTTCTTCCCCTCTTTCTTGAATTTTCTCAGCTGGTGCAGTTTGCACAGTTCCATTTCTCAACTATATGTCATTAACATCAATAACATTCACATTAGGGGTATTTGCATCATCACGTGTGTTTCTTGGATTGGAAACCAGTTGAGGTTGGTTCACTTGATCATTGGGAGGATTAGGGGCATTAAGTGTTGGAGGCTTTTTTCCCCATGGGCATTTTCGTCCCTGATTTTGGTATGGTTGGAATTGTTTTTTATTCTGTTACCATGAGGACTGATTGGCTTGCCATTGTGGCTAATTCCATTGGGGATTAATCCATTCAGTTTGATTCCAATAATTAGGTGGTTGATATTGAGGGGTCCATTAGTTCTACTTTTTCTAAGAGTTTTGATTCTAGTTTGGCATGGAACCATATTGTCTTTGATTAGAATTGTACCCTAATTTTTGAGGCCTTTGACCAACATAATTTAGCTCTTCTTCGGTTACTGGTGGTTTCTTTAGATTTCTTTGTATGCCATCCAAAAGATTACAAGAACCTATTAAGTGTGGTTTTTCATAAATCTCACAAATATCAACCTAATTTAATGAAAATTCTCTCAAAAGGTGTTTTCCCCTACATTTGGAGTAATAAATTGATAATGGTTCAGTGCTCCTCTTATCCACTTGCATGTTGAGATGCATACTCATATCATTCTTCATGTTTTCTAATTCCTTCATTACCTTTGATACATCAGTGGTATGAGCCTTGTTTCTTCTGGATTTTCTAGTCCACACTCTAGTTCTAGAGTAGTTCCTACAGATTTCCACAATGTCATCCAAGGAAAGATTGTTAATGTCTCCCTTTCCCATTAAATTCAAGGACTCTCTTGAGTCATCTTCAATCCCTCTCAAGAAAATTATCTTGCTAATTTCATTATCCAGCCCATTAGCACACCTCTGATGCATAAATTGGAACCTATCAGCATAGTCTTCCAGAATTTTGTCCTCTAATTGCCTTATTTGAAACAATTCCTCCTTCCTATCCCTTACTCAATAGTAATCTTGGCATTTTTCCAAAAAAATGGTTTCCATTTGTTGCCAAGTTCTAATTGTTCCTAATCCTAAACCCATGAACCATCTTAAAGCTAATTATTTCAAAGTAGAAGGAAACAACTTCAACTTCTGATTATCAGTTGCATAATCATAGGTTTGACATAAAATTTTGAATTCAAACAGGAATTGATTAGGGTCTTCTACAGTTTTCCCCCTAAAGGTAGGTAGAACTGAGGGTGAAATGTTCTTCATAGGAGGTTCATCAAGTTGTCTCTCAAGATTGATAGGATTTGAAAAGGTCCTATTTATTGTTTGACATACTGGTTGGTCACCCATTTCTTCTCTTGGAAATGGATTTTTGTTTTCTTCTTGATTTTCAATTGGATGTTCTTGATTATTTTCTTTATTCTCGATTTGGTATTGTTTAACATCCTGTTCCTAAATAGAATCAATAATTCTTTGAAAATCAACATTTTGTGGAAGAAACCTTCCTAGTTGGTCTCTATTTTGTCTCATCCACAATTTAGATCTCTCTTCCTTATCAACACTAAGGATTCACACTAAATAGCTAGATCCTTTAAGTATCCCCGGTAGCAGCACCAAAAATGATGGGAAAGGTTGTTGATGGCACAACTTGCATCATTTAATTAATTATTTATCGAACTAGGTGTGTCTCAGAGCAATATGTGATAAGGATAGTTGTCATGGATTCTTTAGGGGGGTTCACTATAAACAATGACTTCAGGTATCGATTTTCCTACTTCATGAGCTTTCAAGATCTCTGAGGACCTCTTTAGGAGCTCTCAGGAGCTAAACTGTAGCAACTGATTCTTAAGGTTTAATTCTATGTTATTTTCTAATTTAAAATCTTGTTGACTTATTTCTGACATTATTGAACTTGATTTAGACCGATTCATGGAGACAACTAATGATTACTTTAATCCTTAATCTAAAACATGAAATCCAAATTAATTTTATTTTGCTTTTAAAAGAAATCCATAATTAATTGTTGGAAATTAAACACTACTTTAAGAACATAAATGAATTGTGAGGAAATGATGATTACTCTAGAAAACATAAAGACTAATCTCCATGAACATAATTTCAACAAAATCCAACTTCATCTTTCCATAAGCTCCTACCATCACTTCTAATGAACCTTAATAAATAAACACCAAACTTAACTACTTTGAACAATAGCTAAATCCAATTAATCTGATAAAACTGTATCAATGCGATAAATTTTGGGCATTAAGGTTAGCAATGATTAGATCAATAAATAAAACCCAAAGAACTATGAAGTACAAAGAAAGAAAATAACAAGAATGAAACAATTATACCATCTCACCTACGAAGCTTCCATGATTCACCTCCATAGCACCTTCTAACTTGCTGATTGTTGCCCTCAAATCAAGTGTGTGAGCAATCTTTGACTATGCCAATGTCCTATGCCTATGCCTCGAAATGATGAAATGACTATGATAAATGATGAAATGACTATGCATATGATAAATGACGAAATGACTATGCCTAGAAATGCCTAACACTTAATGAAATCAAGTACAAAAATATCATAAATGCGGCAACATATAAGAATGAGCATGAGTAGTTGAAAATGTGAGCAAAATTGTCAATTTATAGAAAATACAATTTTGGATGGACGAACAAGATTGAAAGCTGACAAAGCCTAAAATCTGTGGATGAGATTTCATGTGACAATCCCTAATCAGGGTTAGGGAAAAATCATTAAATGAGTGGTCGAGATGTCATTTGAGAAGATCGAATCAACGGTCGAGAATAAATGAGATAATTAGTCAAAAGGATAAAGATTTTTGAAAATCAAGAAGATAAAGACTGCTTGATTTGTGAGACTCAAAAAATCAATAAGATAAGAGTTGAACAAAAAAGCAGATTTGGAAAATCAAGAAATTGCTCAATTGCTTGATTTTGGGAAGAAGATTATCATTTTGAATTAAATTAATTCAAAATATGGATTTTGTGTGATAATAAATAATCGATTTTTAGATTATTTACTAAAATGAACTGAAAGTCAAGAATGTGAGATCATTTTAAATAATTTCATTTATTTAAAATGAGGGAAATGTTAAATTTGGAAATTAAATAATTAAAGATAATTATTTAATTTAGAGGATATGATTAATAATTAAATAAATTAATAAATTCATTTAATTATGAGAATTAGTGACATATTAAATAAATAAATGAAATCCATTTATTTAATAATCAAAAAGAATAAATGAACAAAGGTAATTAAACAAATTAATAAATTTATTTAATTGTAAGAAGATAATAGACCCTTAGTGATGTATTGAATAAATAAATATAATTTATTTATTTAATAATCATGAAGAATAAAAGAGATATGAATTAATTAAATAATTATAAATTATTTAATTAATAGTCAAATGTGGACCAAGGACATAATTAGATGTCATAATTATGCTAGGACGAAAGTGGTAAAATAGAGCTTGTTGGCCTAGGTCATTTTTATGTGTACATTTTTCCCATCTTTGTCATAATGTAGCATGTCAGATTGTGACAAAGAAGATAAGTCAAAGTTATGCCCTAGTGAAGGTATAGAGTATCAATGCCCCCTTGGAAAAAATTTCAAATTTTGAGTCGGCGACAAAAAAATTTGGAAAGTGTCCCAATAAGTAAATTTAATGACAAGAAAAACAATGGCGTAGACGGTTTCAGATTTTGACATGTTTAAAGTGACCAAAAGGGTGGTCAAAGTTGGTCAAAAGGGCCTCCAATAATAACCTAGTTGACAAATGTCATTTTGACTTTATAAATAGGTTGAAAAAGGGGTAAAAGTCAATTCATTTTCACTATTTACCTTAGCAATTTCGAGAGCTCAGAGCAAGGAGGACTTCAGTGAAGATGGTGATTCCAGTCATAGAGCATCGCGGGGAGATCGTGCAGACTTTTAGGTAGCTAGAGGGCTCAGAGCCAGCGATATGTACCTCTAACCCACTTTGTCATTTTCTTGATTTTTGCACAAAATTTAGGGTTTTAGGGTGAACAACAGATGCCCGACAACGCATACGCGTGTGCGTAAGCCTCATTTGCTATCACGTTTGACACATTTGATGCATTGCGACGCAAGTGTAAAGGATAATTATAATAGACCAAGGATGTGTGATGCATCTGCTGAAAATTGCAATGCATTTGTCATATCGTGCTGCATTCAAAAGATATAATGCCGCATATGACATTTTGCAACGCATTCATGTGTTAGAGAGACGCATTTGAATGAAGTTATGTATGTGCTATAAACTGAGACGCAAGTGGCCTAATGTGACACAAGTGCACAATAGAAAGACACAATTTAGGATTCGTGACACAAATGAGGTGTATAGAGATGCAAACGCTTCTCTGAAATGCATTTGTAGTCAATGCGATGCATTTGACTTTGACTTTGACTAGGGCCATTTTTTATGGGTTTTTAACTTTACATGCTTTTGATGATTCTGATGATTTTCCATAAAGTGCTAACATGTTATTTGGCCTTGTGCAGAGACAGCTTGCACCCATCTATACTCGGGAAAGTAGGCCATCAACCTTCAAGTTTGGTGATCAGCTGAGTCAGTGAGAGTGACGACAGTTGATGCAGTCGGGCCTATATTACGTTGCCTATATGCCTGTTATTCGAGAAAATAGGGGATTGTTGACTGCATTGTGTGAGAGATGGTGTTCAGAGACATGCTCGTTCCACTTGCCTATGGGAGAGGCCATAGTTACACTTGAGGACATCTACCATATTCTACGTCTGTCAATCTGTGGAGAGTGGATTGTTTACGACCCTTGGCATAGCTATTAGACTTTTACAACCTACTATTAGGATGAGGGAGCAGGACTTGGTATCGAGGGATATGAGATCTGTTGGGAGTTTATTGCAAAGCATTATTCCAAGTTTGATGCATTTTTGGCGACATTGATCAGCGGGATACTGATTCCTGACTGTCGTGGACATGGGTTTCCCATTGGTTGGGGAGACGTGATAGTGGGCATGAGGCGGGACATGACAGTTTATGCCTGGGGGCCCTATTTGATGGCTATGCTCTACCATCACCTTCACAAGGTGGCCTATAGGAGGGCACAGAGCATTGGGTGTGGTACTACACTTCTAATGATATGGGCCTGGGAGCATGTGGCCATATTCTGACCTCCTATCCAGAGACCACAACTAGCTGAGAGGATGTCTTACACTTATTACTATGTTGGTGCCTTACAATATACGAGGATGGGAGAGATAGGTTGGTGGTGTCATCGGCTTGACACCATGGTTTCATTCATCTGGAGGCCCTACAAAGACTGCCAGTAGTGGGATGATGAGGATGACCACCTCAGCTTTTGTAGATAGTACCGTTACTTGATTGGTAGGATAGTGCAGAGTTAGCTCATTATAGAGATGTACTTGCCACATTGTGTACTAAGATAGTTTGGGGAACAACAGGGTGTACTGGTAGGCACAACCGAGTATGCCAGATCTTCTAGGGAATTAGTGTGGGGGCCACCGATTTCTATACCATTTTTCAAGTAGCAGATTGATGGGCTAGTAGCCCAGTAGTGGGGATGGAGAGGTGGAGTTGTAGATCCAAGGACTACCGCTAACTATGACTTATGGTGGCAAGCACATCGACTAGTGCCATAAACATATCTTGATGGGCTAGCATCTGTTGAAAGGAGATCAGTGATACCACGTGTTCCACGAGCCTGGCGATGGGGCAGAGACAGTGATAGAGGCAGAGATAGAGGGAGGGATGGCAGCAGAGACAGAGGTCGAGGTGGAGGGTGAGATGGGGGTAGGGATGGAGGTTGGGGTGGAGATGATGGAGATGATGGGGATGATGGAGGAGACAGCCGAAGATAGAGGAGAGATCACCAGAGGCAGGGTAGGAGGGTGCGATAGTATGTGGCCAGAGCAGCACTAGATGCTATCCTAGAGGTGGTTGAGGAGGTAGAGAGAGAGGAGGAGGATCCGAGGCAGGAGCAGGAGGAGGAGAGACAAGACGAGGAGAGATAGGAGGGGGAGAGACATAAGGGGGAGCTGAGGCAGGAGTAGGAGGTTGAGGTGGAGGAGGTGGTAGAGGAGGAGGATGATGATGGCGGAGATGACAATGCCATGGATGAGGCTGAGAGACTCCTGAGATGGAGGATGGTGGAGGGAGAGGAGGAGGTACCATCTACCTCGACATTGCCCTAGGATGCCACGACAAACTAGAGGATGGTAGACCTATAGAGGAGACTAGATGAGAGTATTGCATAGGTCAGATCACTACAAGTAGAGCTAGAGGTGGCTCGGGTAGAGTAGGATCAGGCAGTGATCCACCAACAAGAGGTAAAGTAGTGGTGTATAGAGTTTGCACAACTTTATACAGGACCATTGGAAGATTTGGCACAGGAGTTTGGAAAGGCCAGCATACGGCTTGGGAGATATAGGTAGTTGTATGAATAGGTCGTGCCAGCCGAGATGAGAGATCCCTCTCTGACCAAGACACAAACAAGGACAGGTGGTAGTAGCAGGTCAGGGAGTGGCAGTGCCAGTGGCAGTCGGAGCAGTGCACGGGGTTCAACCTCTTCAGGGAATACTTTGAGTCACAGGTCTCATCATAGACACTCTTCCAGTCACAGGTTAGGGTGTTCACATGATTCATCAGGTTCAGGCCATAGATCAACACCTGGTCCACCTCCAGTGATAGATCCTTCAGCTTCATAGACTCAGGTCGTAGTACCATCACAAATGCATGTTACTGTGGAGATGATGCCATCAGTGTCGGCTCCATTGGTTTCACAAACAGAGGTTGCTACAGGTCCACCTATTACCTCAGTGTTGGGCACAAGTCCTCAGTCACCACACTCTTTTCCGTGAGCAGATGAAGAGAGGATTTCATAGGGCCATGCTTACTACATTCATGTTTCGGTCTTTATGTTATGACATTTTATGTATTGACTGTCAAGCCCGCGTGCTCTATTTTTGGGATATCTCATGACTCTATCCTATGACATTATATATTTTGAAATGATTTTATCTACATGATGTAGTTTTGATTCGGCCTACATGTGTGTTATGCGATGTTCTTTGATTTATGCATTATGATATATATGATGTGATGCCTATGTGAATTATGCAGTTATGATGAATGATGGTATTATTTATGTCTTTTCATGTATGTCCTATGATGACTACTTATGATATGATGCCATGAAAATGCAATGTTTATTTATATGTTATGCCGATGTTGTGTCATGGATGATGATGATATACATAATGTATTTACTTGAATGGATGTTATGTTTTTTATTATGTTAATGCATGACTATGTATAATGCGATATGTAATGAAATGTATATGATGTAATGTTATGGATGATGTATGTATGGTCCTAATAAAATGTCTATATGATTATATATGCCCTTATGTTTTTGTATGTCACAAGATATCATCGTGAGATGCACGGGCAAAGATGAACAGACCAAAGGAGATGCATGTTAGTTCCTAGACCAAATCCTTCAAACCTTACCATAGGACTTTAATATTTATTGCTCTTAATCATCATTTTGAAAATTGTTGTAATGGCCAACAAACACCATGATATGACATAAATCAACCTGGTGTGCAAGGTCGTACCATTACGTAAGACAAGTAGTCAAAGACAAGGATGATCGTGACTCATACTAAGAGCGCAGTTGCACCAGTCTTTTTGTCATGACCAATCGCAAGCAGAAAAGACAAAAGGGGCGAGTCATGTAACGTCGTTGCTTCTCTAAATGTCGTTTCAAGGACATCCTTGAGAAACAAGCAACATGTTTGTCAAAAATACAAAATAGAGCCATTATCATGATGCGTCATTTTTTTTCTAAATCCCTTAGTCAGGACATCGTTGAGAAACTAGTAACATGGGTGTCAAAAGACAAGACAAATGTCATGACACGTTGTTTCTTCTCTAAATCCTATTGTCGGGATCTTGCTGAAAAACTAGTAACATGATGAAAAACCAAAAGAAAAGTGCCAAGTGTTTGCCAAGTGTGTCTGAATGACAATTATTTTAATGTCAAGATTTCAAGTTTGATGATGTCGAGATGCCAAGGTGTCAAGGTTTTGATGATGTTGAGATGACGAATGTCAAAGATTGCCAAATTTAGGAAGGACACATCCTAAATAATGTTGATGTCGAGAGGATCGATCCCTAAATGTCAAAAGGGGTTCCTCAAAGTGACAGGGATGGTAACAATGGCGATGCCTAGGAAGGACACATCCTAAAGAATAAATGACAGATTTTGTTCTTTAGAAGGACACATCTAAAAGAATACTGATGTCAAGAGGAGTGATCCTTATATGTCAAGAGGATCCCTCAAAAAAGTTGGATGACAGTGACAATGCCTAGGAAGGACACATCCTAAGGCATAAATGATTGAGGCTATTCTTTAGAAGGACTCATCTAAAAGATAACCAAGAGCTGACAGTTTGACTAGGTATGACAATGTAAGTTGTTTTGACCAGATTTGATTGAAGTTGACTAAATTGACTTGTGTCGATTATATATCGATATTGACATGCTTTATGTGATTGTCATGTTTGAATAAATAATTTCCATACTTTGTTTTAATGATTTGTTTTAACTTGTAGACTTTTGACGTGTGTGCCAGTGTAGTGCCCTGAACCCTAATGGACTGACCTACTGTGGCCTTGGGGGCTCATCGACAAATGGCCTTGCCTACGACATACACTCAGAGACCTCATAGTTTGACATGACCATTAACTTTGTCTTGATGACCAACGATTGAATCATGATTTTATTTTGACACACCTAAAAGGACTAACCTAATGTCTCAGGGACTCGAAATTGAGTCTTTCCTACGTAGCGAATGTGCAGAGACAATGTAGTTCAGACAAATGACAAAGACTGATTGATTGACATGACAAACTTGACAAGATATGACTATTTTTATTTTTATTTTCGAGACAGTTTGACGTTTGTTGTGGTTTCTTTAGGATGTTTTACGATTTTTAGGTCTTTCTTCGGGACATTTTATAATGTTTTTGGTCTTTCTTTCGGACATTTTGCGATGTTTTTGTCTTTTTTTAAGGACCTTTTGTGACATTTTTGTCTTTTTTCAGGACTTTTGCAATGTTTTTGTCTCTTTTTTTTTCAGGACTTTTTGCAATGTTTTTGTCTTTTTTTAAGGACCTTTTGCATTATTTTTGTCTTTTTCAGGACTTTTACAATTTCCCAAACTATGCATGATACCCACTACAGTCACATGATAAAACTTTTCCCCTAGTCAGGTCCAAGACTTAGCCAATTTTAAAGGGCATGAAAAAGATATGCATGGGATACCTGGTGGACAATATGCAGGACTTGATGTCAATCATTTTTCAACCATGAGAGATAGGGTATGATGTCATGTCAAGTGTTGTGGTGGTGACAGAAAATGTATCTCATCATTGGCGAAGATAGATAAAGTGAGAATAGATGGTAGAGCAATGATTGACTATGCATGGCGCCTGTTTTCTAGGTTTTCACTTGTAACTGTGACAAAGACGGTTCTGATATTCCTGTAGATGGTTTAGGGAATTTTGTCTTCTTTCCTCTAACATCTCCAGCTCATGTAGGTGTGATTGTCTGTACTCTTCATCATTAGTTAGACCCTTCAAGGAGACTCATAAGAAAGGAATTTCAACCTCAATGGGAAAGATGGCCTAAGCTCCAAAGACTAGGGAAAATGGAGTGGCTCCTGTGGGTGTGCAAATGCTCATGTGGTAAGCCCACAAAGCAGGGTTGAGTTGAATATGCCAGTCACGACCAGTGTCATTGACAGTCTTTTTCAGGATTTTAACAATGGTTTTATTTGATGCCTTAGCTTGACCATTTCCTTGTGGGTAATATGGAGATGAAAAATGATGTTGGATGTGAAATCACTCACATAACTCACGAACATCTTTGTTTTTAAATGGATTTCCATTGTCAGTGATGATGGATTGTGGAAGGCCATACTGGCAAATGATGTAGTTAAGAATGAATTTGGATATTTGTTTGTTGGTTATGTACGTTAGAGGGATGGCTTCGATCCACTTTGTAAAATACTCAGTGGCAGTTATGATGAATTTGTGGCCATTGGATGAGGTAGGATGGATCTTTCCCACAAGGTCGAGTCCCCCTTGTGCAAATGGCCAAGGAGACGTGATCAGTCGTAGTTCTTGTGCTGAAGCATGAATCAAATCACTGTGAATCTAGCATTGGCAACAAGTCCTGACATATTCTAGTGCATCTTTTTTGATGGTCGGCCAATAGTACCCAAGTCTCGTTATCTTCTTGGCTAGAGTAGGACCACTCAAGTGAGACACACATATACCCTCATGTACTTTGTGTAAGGTTGTGTGTGCTTTGTTGGTGTTGAGACATCTAAGGAGGGTGTTGTCAAAGCTATGATGATAAAGGGTTTCGCTAACGATGGCATATCTTGTGGCTTTTTAGATAAAAGACTTCCTCTGGTTATTGGACAAATTAGGGGGGAGGGTTTGAGACTTGAGGTAGTCATGGATGTCTTGGTACCAGGGAGAATCGAGACCAACAAGCTGGTAGAACATCTCTGATTCTGGAACATCATAGGCGGGGACCAATAGTTGTTCTATCAAGAATTCCAGCTAAGGCATATTGCTTGGAATGTTGAGGAGATAGCCTATTGTAGCCATGGCATCTACCACTTTGTTTTTTGTTCTCGAAACTTGCTCAAAATTCACCATGTGAAAGTATGTCTGGAAGCTATCAACCATTCATTTGTAAGGCATTATCTTCTCATCTTTTGTGTCATAGTCATCATTAACTTGGTTGATGACTAACTAAGAATCCCCATAGACATGCAATGCTCTGATTTTCCATTTTATTGACATTCTATGTCCCGTAACCAGTGCCTCATATTCTGCCACATTATTTGTGCATGGGAAAGCTATGCGGAAAGACTTGGGAATGGAATCTCCTTGAGGGGTGATAAACAATATCCCTACCCCCAAGCCATGATTAGTATGCGATCCATCAAAGTATAGCCTCCAGGGGGACTTTGGTTCTGTATGGAATATTCACTTATTTGAGAAATCTACCACTAAGGGGTGATCACTTTGTATAGGCACATCTACCAATTGGTCCACAATCACTTTTCCTTTGATCACTTTTCTTTCGACATACTGAATGTCATATTCACTCATAATCATGATCCATTTTTCCAAACGTCCTGTCAATGTTGTGCATGACTCAATAGATATTTGAGGGGGTCAATCTTTGCTACCAACTATGTCTGATGGCTCAACATATAATGTCTTAGCTTGAGCTGCAAAGACAACTACTAGACAAGTGCGTTCAATTGATGTGTAATTCAGTTCATACCCAACCAGTGTCTAATTGATATAATATATGGCCCTCTCTTTTTCTTCTTGGTCATTTTGTGCTAGTAATGCCCCTAGTGCTGAAGTAGTGGTAGAGATCTATAAGATCAAGGGTTTTCCATTAATGGGCAGCATGAGGACTGGTGGTGACAGTAAGTAGTCTTTTATTTGCTAAAAGGCTTCTTGGCATTTATCTATCCACACAAAGGAGATACCTTTGCACAAAAGATATTGAAATGGTTGACACTTGTCATCCAATTGTGCTATAAAGTGTTAGATAGATTGCACCCTACCCTGTAATGCCCTGAATTCGCTTATTCCTCTCGGAGGAGGCATTTCCATGATGGCTTTGAATTTTTCTAGATCAACTTCAATGCCTCTTCGAGAAACTATGTATCCTAAGAGTTTACCAGATGTTACGCCAAAGACACATTTCTTAGGATTCAGTCGGACTTTGTATTCTTCTAGTCTCTTGAAAATTGTGTCTAACACCTTCAGATGATCTTTTCTTGTTATTGATTTATCCAAAAGGTCGTCTACATAATATTCCATTATTTTATGCATCATGTCATGAAAAATTGTGGTCATAGCCCTCTAATATGTGGCGCCTGCATTTTTAAGACCAAATGGCATGACATTCTAGCAGTATGTACCCCAAGGGCAAGTGAATGCTATTTTATGTTGACCTTCAGGTGCAATACGAATCTGATTATAGCATGAGAAACCGTCCATGAGGGATAACATCTCATATCCTACCGTGAGGTCGACTATGATATCAATATTTAGCAAAGGAAAGTCATCTTTTCGGCATGCCTTGTTTAAGTCTCTGAAATTTGTGCAAACTCGGATCATTCCATTTAGCTTTGTTACTAGCACAAGGTTAGATATCCATTCAACATAATCAATAGACCATATGAACCCAATGTCTAGAATTTTCTTCAACTCAGCCTTGATCAATAGAGCGACTCGAGGATGCATTTTGTGTAACTTTTGTTTAACTGGTTTGGAATTTGGAAATAGTGGCAGATGGTGTAGAACCAGTTATGGGTCTAGTCTCGGCATGTTGGCATAGGACCAGGCGAAGTTGACTTTACGTTCTGTAAATAATTTGTGAAATTCCATTCTCCCTTCTTCAGTCAAGGATGCGGAAAAGAGGACCATTTTGGGATCTTCTACTATTGATATGTTGTCTTCTATGGTGTCCTCTATGAGCATAGCTAAATTTTCTTGTGTTACAGGAAGAAATTCCATTCCTCCATCTTTGGGCGTCTCAAAGAGGTTTTCACCCGTAGATACATCCTTTGTTCTTTTCTTTTTTTTTGTCAAAAGGTGCCTTTCAATTTTCACCTAGAGATGTTTCATTTTTTTCTTTATTCTTATTTTAATTTTGCAATTGGAGGACGAAGCAGTCTCGCCGAAGTAGCCTGCACAATCTAGGTCAATGGTGAATCTTGCCTTGTGATCACCACTAGGTATGCCCTCACGTAATCCCATAAATTCTACGATAGCCTTGAATCATTATGAAAGGTGTCTAGGACTCGTGGGCCTTGTTGGTCCCAATCGATTAATTATGGATAGACTAGGGAAATGCCATCATCAGCATTGGTGAATTGAGGGGAGGATGCACAAAGCATGTAGATGGATTCAGAGATATTGTAGATGAAATTATCATCATCCAATTCAACATCGAACTCTATCCAATATTCCCCTTCACTTGTTTCATATTTGTTGTCAAAGTAAGGGGTGAAGGACTTGGAGTCGTGGTTGTCAGTCTTATCTGGAAATTCAGTTACATTTAACCAATGGTTACTAGATTTAGGTGGTGGGTCTTCTATGTCATGGGGAAGGGAAATGGAACTATGACTATTTGGTGCCTGATCAATTTTAAATGTTTGCCAAATTTTTTGTTTAGAGGTAAGCTCCCCTGTTTCAACGAGAAAATCATCGAGGCAACAGTCACTTAAGGATCTTTGGGATCCAAATTCCCACTCTTGGGAGTCAGTTTTGGTAAAGGTTTCCTTAGCAGCCTTGACACTTTCCGACGCATGCATGCGCTCACTCGAAAGTCCACTGGTATTTTGGTCATCATTGTCGGGAAATCCATACCCTAATCCAAGATACTTTGGTAGTTTGAAAGATTCTATGGACACTCTTCATTTAGTTTTATTTCTGCCTAGGCCACTAGTTCCATCACAGTCCTTAGCCTTCATCATGTCATATCCATTACCATATTTCTTAATGGGTAATGGGGGTAGGTCAGCCATTTCTTTATAGAGCCATCCTATAATATTGGCAAGGTCCTCGTTACTCATGTCTTGCCATTTTATGAAAACCGTTTTTGGTGGAACTTTGAAAATTTCTTTGGGTTCCATTCTAAAACATGATCGACCATAGACCTTTGGAGATTTGGGTATTGTTGTGACTCTAGATGTTGTATGTAGTTTGAATTCTCCATAGCCTAGGTCCTGGATCTTGATATTGGATACATCCTTAGGAAGTGTGGAAGATGGTGATGTGGTGGAAGACATGGATAGAGTGGATGTGGAAGATGATGTGAGTGTGGATGGGTCAATGTATTTAGAAGAAGAGGAGCTAGGAACTTCTTGGTTGATGAGTACTCCATTTTCGAAAATACCCCTTAGGTTGGTACAATATTGAAAATGGTCGGGGTCTCCATATATAGTGATTTTGGTGCCATCAAATAGGAATTTTAAGCATTGGTGATATGTGGAGGGAACAACTTTTAGGGCATGAATCCATGGGCGGCCGAGCAAGATGTTGTAAGGTAATTCTAGATCTAGGACCTAGCAAGTTGTATCCACAATGACTAGTCCCACTCTGATAGGAAGAGAAATAGCGCCTCATGAAGAACGTTCTTCATCATCATATGATTTTATGACTATACTCTTTCTAGGGTCCACACATGCATCAGAAAATCCTAGAGCCTTAACCAATTTCAAGGAGCATATGTTCAATCCTGCTTCGCCATCTACTAAAACTCTTCTGACCTTGTGCTTATGGATGAAAGTTTCGATATGTAATGTGTCATTATGGTTGGTCTTGGGTGATGAGTAATCTTGATCAGAAAAAGTGACATGATGAGGTGTAGTGAGGTATCCCACCATGGTCTCAAATTGGTTAACATCAATATCCTTAGGGACGGAGAACTCTTGTAGGGTTTTATCCAGTATAGCATTATGCTTGGGAGAAATGTGAAGCAGCTCAAGTATGGAAATTTGCATGGGAGTTTTTCCAAGCTGGTTAATAAGGTTAAACTGACTCTTAGGTTGCCACTGCTTTGTGGTCGAGGCATGTTGTGACTGCCTAGGAGATGTACCGAGTATGGTGATCTTAGGTTGCCTAGCAAGAGGCGGACCACCTATGGTGATCTTGCCACTTTGAGTAGTGGCATTGCATTGGGGTTCTCATTTGGCTGTGATGGTGTTGATGTATTCATCATCCATTCGGACATTTTTTATAGTAGGTCCACCGGAATAGTCATACTTGGTGCAAGCGTAATTGGCTTGATTATTGTTTGTCTTAGGACCTGGTGTGGAAGCGTTATTAGAGCCATGGTCTTCCAATGGGTTCTTATGAATGCTATGGTCATCATTTGATGGAAATTGTGGCCCACCTAATTCAATTAGTTGACTCAAAATAAGGTCTTGCACAATATTTTTGAGTTGTCGATAGGACAATGTCTTATGTCCTTTAGCCCAGTGGTAGTCACAGAAATCATTATCGTCCCACCATGACAGTTTAAATTGTCCTAGGTCATAAGGCTTTGGTTCTTCAAGTGTGATGAGACTATTTTGAAGGAATTTCTTGAGGACTTCCTCCATGGGCTCACCCAAGGGAGTGTATGTGTGACCCCTAGGGAATTGTCTTATTTGACGGTATTGTCCTTGATTGTGACTATTTTGACCATTTTGGTTGTTTGGGGTGGCATTGGTGGGGGGTGTTAGCATCATCGTTGGCTTGTTTTGTAGTTGAACCCCTTTCAGAGCCAGTATAGGACCCATAGTGTTTACAACCTTGGCATCAACAACACTGTCATTGGTAACATGTTTATTTTTGACCCAGTACTTATTTTTGTCAGTGGGAGGATTTGCGTTTGTGTTTTTAGGACCGTACTTTAGCTCTCCCTTTACGATAAGGGCTTTCTCAATCTAGACACCTTTTTCAACTAGGTCCATGAAGGTTGTGCAACAATTCACTTGTAATGCATATTTTAAGGGTCCTAGAAGTGTTTGAACGAACATGTCCACCTTTTCCTTTTCGGGTATGTTGATGTGACAACGACTAGCTAGACTTCTCCATTTTTGGAAGAATGGGATGAATGTTTCACCAATTTCCTCTTGCATGAGATTGCATAAGCTAGGTGTCCATGTCAATGTTGTATGAGTAATTTTTTATGAATTTGCATTTAAGCTCATCCCATGTTTGGATATATTTTTGAGTGGAGAACCATTCAAGGGTAGGACCTGTAAGACTTTTAGAAAAGAGTCTCATCAAGTATGTTGGTTCATATGCAACATCCATATAGTTGGTTGCAAATTCTCAAATGTGTTCAATAGGGTTTGTCTTTCCTCTATATTTGGTAAAATTAGTTAACACATATCCCAAAGGAAATGGTGGCATGTATAAGTTCATGTCGAAGGGGTATACGGATAAATCATATGAAACTTTTGATTTCTAGCCGGATATTTTTATTTTTTCTATGGTCTTCTCTAGACCCATCAGCTTTGCTTGTAAGGCATCAATTATAGGGTCATATGTGGCCCCATACATTAGATTGATTGGTACTCCATAGGTCCCCATTTTTTGTGAGTGGATGTTGGTGTGTTGTTGAGGGATGCGTTGTTGTGACATGTATGATGTGTTCTGGTTTGTGTTTTGGTACTAAAAGTTTGGATTGAGGGCATGTTGGTGGGTATGAATATGGGATGAGTATGTCGGGATGTGTCCCCCAGCCATTTGGGTTGATATTTGGGGAATGTGGGGACCATGAATATTTTGATGTGTGAATGATGCCATAGGTTGTGTGTTTTGACTTCCTTGTCCAAATTGTTGGGTTTGTACAAGGGGAATGGTCATATTTTGTCCTTGGGAGGTGATGGCATTAAGCTGTGCTGATGCATTAACATTTTTTTGTGGTCCTTGAATAAAGATACGTCGTTTACCTCCACCCAAAGGATTATGTGAGATACCAATGAGAGGATATGATGAAGATGTACTCATCGTACTAGATGTAGTTGTCAATGGAGGATTTGTATGGCTTGATGATGCCCCCATGGCATTTACCATAGTGGTAAAGAGAGGATTGGAATAACTTTCCCACACTGTCGAGGACCCAAAGGTGGCTCCAACCGATTCTGAGGGTATTGTGGATATTGTGGGCACTATGACAGATTGTGATCCTCCAATGGATGTAGTGTTTATTGAATTGGAGTTGTTTGGAATATTGGAGGTAGCACTCATGGTCATTTTAACATTTTGCGAGGTAGCATTAGAAAAGGTATTGCTTGTGGTGTTTGGAGGTTGACCACTATTTGACATGTTATGTTTATTGTTGACGTTATTGGTAGGAGATGTCGATCTCAAGCTATCAATGTCAAACCCATGAGATAATTTAGCTCCTTGACTTAAAAGTATGGCCAAATATCTGTCTCTGTCATATAAAACCATTTGTTCTACAAAGTAGGCTGCCTCTAGATCTTGTGCTGCTACCTCTAAGTTTTCCTCAAGTATTTGTCCATATTCATCCTTACGTAAGAATGGTTCAAAGGGCTGTTTGATGAGGATGGTATGGTTGTGAGAGGTTGAGTATTCATGTTGCTAAATGGGTCGTCAAAATTCCAATTTGGGTCATAAGTGTGATTGGTGACATTGGAATTGGAATCTTGTCCAAAGTTTTCCATTTGTCTTTTCTTTCTTTGGAGTCTAGTTTCCACCATAAAAGGGAATTGCTCAAATGAGGGTAATGAAAATGATGACTAAATGCACAGGTGATACTAGCCTATGTTTTTTTTTTTTTTTTGGATTTTTGATAATGATGGATGACAATGCAACAGTGTTTTCCAAAGAAAATGGCCAATGTTAAATGACGACTAGGATGAAAAGTTATGACAAAAATTTTGTATTTTGGAATAAAGTATGACAATGCAAGGTGATGACTAAGGAAATGATTGCTACAAAATGACAAGGTTGTAAAAGCCAAAGTGTCGAATGAGGACTAAGATGGTAATGTTGACGAAGGACTAAGGCAATTAATGCAAAGTCTAGGTTCAAAATGAGGACTAGAGGTGGACAATGCAAAGTCTAAGTTTAAAATGATGACTAAGTTTGGACAATATTTGGAGAAATGTTTGCCTAACCACTCTAGTCTTGACTTATGTCTCAATTTAGGTTATCAAAAGGATTTGCTAAAGGGACTAAATGACAAGGTAAAAATGACAAGTGAGCCTGCCTAACTAGACTGTTGAGTTGGAGGTTCTCACAAAAATGACAATGACTGAAAAGAGGAATAATGACTATGTCCTAAGATACCCTAATTTTGAAAATAATGGTGTTTGCAAAGTGTGGAGATTTGGCATAATCCAAATTTTTCCAAGCTGAAACATAAGGAAAAAATGACGATTATGACGCCTAGGGAATGCAACTAAAATATGGAAATTTTAAACCAATGGTTAAAGTGCAAGCTAATGAATGAAAATGATGGACGTTTTGAGCAATTTCGATTCTGGTTTCTAAAAAAGACTTTTGAAAATATGTTTTGGCAGTAGGCTAAGATGACTGGACTTGAATTTTGGTCTAAAATAGTGGTTGGTTTGTTGATAGGAAAATGTGTTGTTACAGGCAGCAAATGCGTTACGGTTATCAAATGCAGCATTGGAAATGGAAAATACAGTTCAGTTTTTCAAATGCAGCTTTACATATGTCAAATGCGATTCAATATTTTAGATGCAGCTTTATAAAATTAAAATGTGTTTCAAGATAGGAAAATGCAGTGTTTGGAGAATCAAATGTGTGTTAGTAGAGCAGATGCATTGCAGAATATGGAAAATGCGGTGTGACAAAGCGATTGCATTTTTACGAATGCGTTGTAGAATATAAAAAGGTCAAATTTTTGATGTTTTTGGTTAAAAACCCAAATTGTTGAAAGTCTGACTATTTGTTTCTAGATGTTTGAGTGTTGTTTGTTTCATTTGAGTAAGCAACAAACACTTGGCAAGCATGATATTTTGAAAAGTAAACAAACACACTAGAGAACAAGTACAATCCTCTGGTTAAGCCAGGATAGTATTCGCTAGACTCCACATGGGTTTCCCTAGCCGCATATCAATAGTGTGTGAATCCAGAAGCTTGGCTGCACGGGCTCCCCCTTACAGTGCACTCTCTTCTCATGCCAACCAAGCTTCCAACCCTCATGAAAATCCAATGGCAGATTGATCACCTCTACTAAAGACTCCGAAGACATGGAAGGCTTCACACCGACTAGTGTTGTAGTAGCAAATAGAAGGTTTTGGGCTTACTACATAAGAGTTTTTAATTTGGGACCCCCGTTTGAGTGGCCATACATGGGGCAAGAGATTAATCACCGATTAGGTGACACTCCAGCTTGAAGAGGTTAAGCTCAACAGGGTTTATGGGAGTACTAATTTGTCTGTATGACACATCCACACTCGTAATCTTAGGTTTTCCCTTAAGATTCACATTTATATACTGGTCGGGGGTAGCTTGGCTTTAGCTCTATTGCTGGTTTGAGTCACGTTGGGGTGATGAAATCCCTAGGCAGGCCCAATTTCTAGAGGCAATAATCATTTCTCTTACACCCAGGATCGCATGACTGCGCAAGGGGAGAGGATACTTTGGTTATTGCATCAGGGTTACACAAAGATAAAGTGGGTCTAGCTTTCTAATCACCTAGTTTGCATAGGGTGAGAGCATATTCGCAACCAATTTCAAACACATTCAAACAAAATGAAAGACATGTTTATTTTAAGTGCACCAAAAATAAATGTGTTGTAATCTAAAAAGAAACAAACACAATCTTTAGAAATGAGTCTTGGACACTCGAACCTACAAAAGCACAAGTTAGTAGTTTTATCAACTAGTCTTGGACCCATGAAACATAACTGCCACATGCTGCAAACCAAGATTAGTAACATGGAAAACCTATGCTAGAAAAGAAAACTAGAATTCCAAATAGAAAATAATAGAAAACAAAAAACCCAGAATGCAAAATAGAAAATAACAGAAAATAGAAAAACTAGAATGCAAAAGGAAGAAAAATTTACAACGAAAATGCGTCATAGTAGAGTGAATGCGTCTCAATCTGATAGGAAGATGTGGCTCATTTATGTCAAATGCGGTGTTATGTACTACGATTACGGAACCTCAGAGCGATTGTGTTGTTTTATCCTTTGAATGTGTTGTGACACATCAGATGTGGTGCAATAAAAAAACAAATGTGGCTTTCTATACCTGTACCTGCAAAAAATGATAGAAAACCAAAAAAAAATCATATGGAATAGAAACTAAAGACATCATGTTCACCAATGTATCAATGGGTTAAATTTGTGGCATTAAGGTTAGCAATGATTAGATCAAATAAATAAAACCCAAAGAACTATGAAGTACAAAGAAATCAAATAACAAGAATGAAACAATTATACCATCTTGCCTATGAAGCTTCCATGATTCACCTGCATAGCACCTTCTAACTTGTTGATTGTTGCCCTGAGATCAATGTGTGAGAAATCTTTGACTATTCCAATGTCCTAAACAAGATTTAAAGGATTTGATGAATATGCCTATGATAAATGATGAAATGACTATGCCTAGAAATGCCTAAGACTTAATGAAATCAAGTACGAAAATATCATAAATGCAGTGACATATAAGAATGAGCATGAGTAGTCAAAAATGTGAGCAAAATTGTCATTTTATAGAAAATACAATTTTGGATGGATGGACAAGATTGAAAGCTGACAAAGCCTAAAATCTGTGGATGACATTTCATGTGACAATCCCTAATTAGGGTTAGGGTACAATCATTAAATGAGTGGTCGAGATGTCATCTGAGAAGATCAAATCAGCGGTCAAGAATAAATGAGATAATTAGTCAAAAAGATAAAGATTTTCAAAAATCAAGAAGATAAAGACTGCTTGATTTGTGAGATTCAAAAAATCAATAAGATAAGAGTTGAACTAAAAAGCAAATTTGGAAAATCAAGAATTTGCTCAATTGCTTGATTTTTGGAAGAAGATTACCATTTTGAATTAAATTAATTCAAAATATGGATTTTGTGTGATAATAAATAATCAATTTTTCAAATTATTTACTAAAATGAACTGACAGTCAAGAATGTGAGATAATTTTAAATAATTTCATTTTTTTTAAATGAGGGAAATCTTAAATTTGACAATTAAATAATTAAAGATAATTATTTAATTTAGAGGATATGATTAATAATTAAATAAATTAATAAATTTATTTAATTGTAAAAAGATAATAGACCCTTAGTGACGTATTGAATAAATAAATATTATTTATTTATTTAATAATCATGAAGAATAAAAGAGATATGAATTAATTAAATGATTATAAATTATTTAATTAATAGTCGAATGTGGACCAAGGACATAATTAAATGTCATAATTATGCTAGGAAAAAAGTGGTAAAATAGAGCTTGCAGGCCTAGGTCATTTTTATGTGTCTACAAAACCTTATAATGATTCCAACAACTTAATCTAACCATAATAAACTAAAACTTGAAAGGTAGTTCAAGCATAAGTAACTATCCAGATTTAACATTCACTAAGTTGGAAAATGATTTAACAACTTAACAATTCAGAATTAACATCTACTTCAGATTTAATACTAATGAATCGGAAATAGTATAACTTAAAAAAATACCAACAAAAGATTGTTCCAAAGGTTGAGTGGGCCCTGCTCTTCCTCAGGTAAGATCCCTTAACATAGTGATTGAATTAAATCCTTGCTTTCATTCTCATTTTTCAAAAGTAGAACATAGAACAAAGTATTGTTGTTGAATTACAAAAATGTGATTGAAATTATATAACTCCTAACTAAAACGGAAACATGGATATTTATAATAATATCCTTATTAGATTTCTAAAATGGTGTTAACTACCAAGACTTAAGGAGACCGAACTAAAGATTACAACAAAACTAAAACAGAATTGAAACTGGACTAAAAATAACTTATGCCAGATTGGCACTAGAAGTAGAAATTCTATAACCAAATATAAAGAAGTCGATTTGGACTTGAGTGACTCATCATCCAGCAGGGCCCATCTATGGCATAGTCATTCATCATGATTAAAGAGAGATTTTAACCGTATCATTAATCTTTAAAATACCCTATTCAAAACCCTTAAGAAAAGGATAACAATTATGGTAGTAAAAGATCAACACAACATAATTATCTCATGCAATATCATCATAAAGTAACGCAATTAATATAAACTATTACTTCAAATATAATCACTAATTTAGCTAAATGTAAATAAAAATAAGTAAATATGTTAATCTATAATCTACCACCAGTCATGTCAATTAACAAAAATAGCAATTCTTTTACACATAAAATGCTTTAAATGAAAGTATTTTGATGCTCTCATCACAAGGCTTCATATTTTGCATCATTGTTTGAGCATGGGAACTAAAAAATGAAAATCCTTCAGGGTCTCTGACCATGTTGGGGACACTATTTGGATACTTGCTCCAGAACTGGATTTGCATTTGGCACCATCAAAATATAATTTCCATAGAAAATTGTCACCCAAATAATTATATTCCTCCCAATATTGTATAAATTTTTTAAAGACCTAATTGTCATTGAAGATCACATAGGTTCCTAGTCCCATCACATGAAAGTTGTTGAATGGGTTGGAATCGATAAATTGAATGAGGAGGACCTCCTCTTCGAGGGTCCAGTCACTCGTGTCTTCCTCGTCTTCGAGCATCTCTACACAATACCTTTCCCTTTATGAGAAGGAGGTATGTGTCGCTTCAAAGCATAACACTACATTGTCCACTATGTGTTCTGGATGAAAAGATTCAGATAGAATTTTCATCTTCACCCCATGCTTGGTCCTCAATATTAGGTGAGACCAATCAAGCACTAAATATCCACCAAGCTTTGTGGCGAAGTCTCTTGAAAGACACATTTTGAATATAGGGGGAATGTCTATCACCACTATAATTTCTTGTGTAACCATTTAGCTTGGACATGAGAAGAGGGTTAAAGATAGATCTTTAATGTTTTTGATGGTTGGAACCTTCTTTCCATCTAATTGCATGATTCCCTTCTCAATGGGCTCATACTTAAGTTTTAGGGCATCGACCACTTGTTTTGCCATGACCATTGTACTAGCCTCTAAGTCAATAATGCTATTATGCAAAAGCTTATCTCCCAAAATAAGTGTTAAAAAGAAAGGCATGGAATTTGGCTTGCTTACCTCTTTCTCTTTTTCATTTCCTATATCATTCACATAAGATGTGGCTTTCGAAGATTGAGGGTCCAACGTGGGCTCTTTATCTTTATTTTGATTGCAGGGAAGAATTGTATCCATCTGCGCCATTTATTCTTCCTTCTTTAATGCTTCTTGGAGCAACGTATTTTGTTTGGGAATGGATGACATCCCACGAAGATACGTTAGGAAGCACCTTCTTCAATTGTTCCACCACATTGAGCATTTTGAATGCCATGACCTTGGGTTTAAATGATGGTATTTCTCTCATCTTTGGGGGAAAACAATCTGTCATGAATTGGCTCAGCATCTTGTCCATCTCCTTCTCTAGGAATGGAAGATTCCACGACTGCTAAATAAGTTGGGAAGTGGCTAGCGGAGCCTACTTTTCTTGTGGTTGTAGTTGACATAGCTGTGGACATGGTAGAGCTTGTTGAACATATTCTCCCATGAGCCTTCTTTTCAATCTTGTGTTGTATTATGATTAGACTTGTGGAGCACTAGGTGTTGAAGCCTCATTTGTGAATACTAAATCCTCTTCCTCCATCCACAAAAATAGCATTTGGTTTGGAGCAATATCCAACTCTTTTTCTAAAGACATTCCTTTCATTTGTGCTCTAAAGCAAGAATTTTCCATTTTAGGAGACTGATATTCTTTTGTATCTAAGAACATGCCTGTGTTTCTTTGGTCTGTTATCTTCTATTGCAAATTTCCCCTCAGAAAATTTTGGGGCATGTGACTATCACTGCATAGGTGTTGGAAACTTGTAGCCATTGAAAGAAAATTTGCACATAACCCAAAAAATAAATCTATGCAACTAAGTATTCAAAATCCACATGCAAGAGAATAGACAACATACCCATGAAAATATGACAAAAGATATACCAAGGGAAAACCCTCAAGAGGGAAAACCTACCCTCCAAAAGCATCCATCTCTCATGTATTATTTAGAAATAAAGATTATAGTACATCTTCAGAGTCTCCATGAACACCATTGAAGCAACAAGCCCTCTCCAAGCAATCCATGTGAACAAGCATGCAACCACACATCTTGTGCCATGCTTCAAACCCTCACAAATGCTAACCAGAGCTAACACACAAACTTCCCCTCCTAAACAACTATGCATGTGGTTTCTTTTATAGAAACAATCTCCCACAAAACCACCAAGTGGTATTACACAAAACCATGTCCCCATATTTAATATTGGGTACTTTATTTATTTATTTTTCCCCAATATTAAATTACTTTTTTAGCAACTTAACTTATGTCACAATGTTACATGCAACATAAAGTGTCCCAATGAATAATTACATTAAATACATTATGTGAGGTGTACAACACACTTTTTCCTAACATTCTCCCACTTGTTGCATACATTGCATAAGGGAAACAAGTAACGTCAATACATGTATCAAATGAACAATCCATATATCCACATATACCATCATGGAAATAATGTGCTCCATGTGCTCCATCAAGATACCTACAACAACAATCAAAATGACCACCATCCCAAGCATGAATGATCTCATCCACCATCATGCCAGTGCACAAAGATAAGAAGCCATCCAAAGAGAATCCATGTGCAATCTATCACAATGAAGCATAAGTCCTACCTAAAACAGTATCCCAAACACATACAATCAATCCAAAGGTAACAATATGCACCAGCAGTCATCAAGATACACAAACCCATAGCTGAAATAGCAACCACAACAAGTGCCAATACATCCAACTATACATACTTCCAAGGTATAGAAACATAGTAAACTCATGCCATAAACATATACACCCATAAACTACAATCATAAACTCCATATGCAAAAAATCTCAAAGAATGACATACACATTGAAGAGCTCCCACTACATGGGTAATGCAAATCTGAAAAAGATCAAGGCATACCAAGTCTACCAATAGCATCATATAGAAAGTGTAAACAATATCATGTAGTGCCAACGAATCATCCACAATGATATGCAAAACCTATATACTAATAACCTGTAAGAACAAATCTCATCACAAGTCTCCATAGCTCTCCAAATTTCTCCACACCCAACAAAGAAAAAATATAAAGGAACCTTTATGTCATCACCCAAGAACATAAGTGAAAAAAACATTACCACAAGCTAGTGATCATAATAGCTCAAACAAAACCTCAAACAAATATAATGTGAAACTGAACATCCAAGAAGATAACCAAGACCAAAGAGAGAAACATTGCATATCATATACCTATATAAAAATATCCTACATACACCTCTACATGCCAACTGTGTCAAGATAGATCTCCTCTACATCACCCCAAAAGAAAATCCATGACAACACCCAACTGTTCAATCACTAAGATCAAACATAGCATATGTATCATGTAATCAACATGGATGTAATCCTATCATAACCAAAGAAAATCAAAATAAATCCATTCCCAATGAAGTAAATAAGCCCAATACATCTCCTAAACTCAACATCAATGAAAATAATCACAAGGCATAAGGAGATAAACATGCCAACACTCCTCAAATGAACCCTCCAAAACCATATATCTATAGCTCAAGATCCAAATGCATGAAGACATAAAGCATAAAACATAAAATACTTGAAAGTAACAATGAGCAATACTTCTCAAGTGAAACCGCCAAGAATACCAAGAGTGGGGAATGGGGAATCTCCTAAAAAATATCCCATTCATCATGACTCATCCAAGAACACTCTACTCATAGGTCCATGTAGAACTTACGTCCAACCAAGGTGTAGGGTCCTTGAACTTCCTGCTGAAATCTCATCAAGAGTAACCATCTAAACTCATGTCTCTAACCATAAGAGAACTCAAGCCTCACCTATGTCTCCAAGTATCCATGAGTACCTTTAATCAACCAATCCATGCCAAACTCCAAATGCAATATAGCACCAACATGAAATAATCAAGCAAATGTCAATGTACTGAATACCAAGAGAACCACACAAGATCAATGTCATATATCAAATTGTGAATTAGGACCATAACCATGAAAAAATGATCTAACCATCTCCTAATACGAGATCTCATACAACAATGCATACATCTTGGTCTCAAGAGAACAAGTACCATTCCTAAACTCTAACATGTGATCAAGGGTAAACCTTGACATAATACAATAACACCCAAAACCAAGAATCAACATATGTAATCCATATGAGTAATACCGTCCCCTATCAATGAAACCAAAGATGCCAATGAACCATCACTGCATAAAACTAGAAACCAAGAGTCCATCCATGACACCAAAAATCACTGCAGAAGACCATCCACCATCAAATGGTGAATCCACATCACCGCCAACAACTCCCACTAAACTATGATACTGAGTCACACATGGCATTGTGACAACCATCCTCTCCATGAAGATCATCTAGGTATACCCGCACAACTGAACTGTGAACTATCAGTAACATAACAAGTAGAACTAAAACCTCCAAGCCAAGAAGATACCTACAACCACCAAACCATTATAAACATATCCATCATAGCCAAACCATCACAGTCAAAAGCTCCCACTAAAAGTGAATAATTAAAGAATAACAAGCTCTCATTACATTGTGATAACAATCTCCTCATGAAGATCAACCAAACGACCCTCACACAATCAAAGAACTCAAATATAGCAAGAGCTCCCAAAAGGAAAAGTAAATCCATGATCCTCATACCAAGAAGATACACCGCCACAACCATAATTAGGAACCAATCCAACACCACCAACAATGCACCTGCATAACAACTAAATGTACAAACAACTAAATATCCAATCATGTCCACATATCTACATACCATAGTCAACTGCATATGTCTCATATCATGACTGTACCTGGTTATACCATCTCACCTCCTTAACTTGACAACAAAACTAGCAAACCAAGTGACTAAACCAAACCACCAAAACTGAACATGCTACAACACTAAAATATCTATGGGCATGGACAACCCATGTCTAAGTCATAAATGCAACATGTAAGTATAGACCACCTATAAAATTGCACAACTTGTAGATACAACAATGCAACATACAAATCTAGCCAAATATTGATAACCATGTCCGAAAAAGAGAATAATCTAAGATGTACAACTAAGTATACAATGAATCCAACATCAAATCTCCAAGATCCGATCATCCATAAACTCATAATATCACCATAGTAAAAGTAACCCATAAAAAACTTAGATAAGGGAAACAAAAAATAAACCATGCCAAAATAACTCCAAACCTGATCCACTATGTAGTGCTCTAAACAAGCTTTTTGTCGACTATTCGAAGTCCAAAATCTAACTTTGAATGCTCAAGATATGCCCTCTTGAAGCTCAAAAAAAATATCTGACTTCTAGTATAAAAAACACTATCCAAACTGTAAAATCTTGGAAAATCACTAGTACCACAGTGTAGATCACTGATTCAACTTTCTAACGAGTCTAAGAAGAGAAAAAATGGACACCCTCAGAAAAAGTTATGCCCCTCCGAAGTAAAACAACAATTTGCATGTGAGGTAAAAAAAAAAACTAGCCACCACTAGTGGCTGGGCAGCACCGCTCCCCTAGTGGTAGACCCAAAGCAACATTTAAATCCATTTAAATTTCATTTTTCATAAAAAATGCATCAAGCTTTTTAATTCCACTGGAGGTTTAAAAAGTTAAATGGTAGACTTTGAAACTTTTAAATAAAAAATTTCAAACCTTTTAAAAAGGTTTCCGATAGACTTTATGGTGGGGCGTGCCTAATAGGACCCTGCTAGCCAGGGTACCCACCAGGGGATTAGCCGCCAGAAGACGTACTCTACCAACAGGGCCTGCCAGCTTGCTGCCTACAAGGTACAACGTTGACCATGGGGGGGTCCGCTCCTCCCGAACTTTTATAAAAAAAAAAATATTAAAAAATTTTCAACACAACTCTTCAATTCAACCCTTCTTTTTTCTTTTCAATAATTTTGTAGCAGAATTTTTTATGCGATTTTAATTTCATATTTTTTTTATTTTTTCTGAATAAAATATTGATGACTCTACAATAGCAAAGGGGAATTTTACAAAAAAAAAATGCATTTTTTTTCACAGTAACAAAAATATGTCGAGTTATATATCAATCTTCACCTCTTAGCCAACCTAGATCGAATTATGAGTTTTATTTTGTTCTAGGAGGTCTTTTGTAAATTTTCACCCACAAAACCTTCACTCGAATGCAAAACCAAGAAACCTGTTTCACCCCAAATTTCTCATACCCCAAATCTGTAAACAACCCATGAAAACAACAAACCTAAAATCCTCATATTTGTAATAAACAACTTGAAAAACTTTCATATCTTGTCATTCCTTTCATTATCTTATGCAATGTATAGATTCTGTAGACATCCAATTTGATCACTTCCATATGATCAAACGTGTCTCCTTATTCATCCGGTTGTTCATCCCCTATGTCAATATTAATTAAACCAGTTGTTTAATTAATACCCTGCATCTTGCATAAGGATCCTAAAGTATTTAATTTAATACTTTACCTCTCTTCCTCTTCTAAATTAAATAAATATACCCTTTTATTTAATTTAGTCATATTCCCCTTTTAAATTAAAATTCATTTTTAATTCCTCCTTTCTCTCTCATGGTCACATCCTCCAACTTTTGCAAGTTGGTCCCCTAATCCATCTTAATTACTTCATTTTCTTCTAATTAACAGGGGTTAGCATGTGCACACTCTTAACCATCATTAAGGTCACATCCTCCATAATTTCCCACTTGCTTCTAATGAGTCATTAGTCGCTCTAACTAAGTACTTGCACAATCTTAATCATTTGATTAGCCTAACCTAATCCTCATCCTATTTATGGCATATGTCCTTGATTCAACCTTATTAAAGGCTTTCTCCTTTTGGACAAGGCACTCCACTTCCCTATGTGAATTTTTAATTCACATTTAATCCCCCAAGGCACCCAAAAGGAATTTTTAATTCCTTCACTTCTTCCCACATGTCCTTCACTTATTCTTTATTCTTTCTCATCTCCTTATAGAATATTTGAGAATTTTAATTACTCCACATCTCTCTCACCCACATGGGACAAGGACCTCCCTTTATGAGGAGATCTTGTCCAATCCCAAGGTCTCTTCATGTCATGTGCCTTCCACCTCATGTCCACTTCACCTGGAATAATCCTGCCCACATGTCAAGATGTGAGGGCTTGTGAGTTCTCAATTCACCTTAGCCCTACATCTTGATATTTGGTGGATCAATCTTGACCATCCATTTCCCCTAGGATTTCCCAAAAATCCTATAAATACCCCCTCTTTTCTCTCATTTTAGAGGAGATCATTTTGCTAGACAAACTCTTGCAATTTTATTTCTCAATCCACACTTAGCCATTTTCATGTTTTCATCCACTTGCACTCATCCTCACAATATCATTTAGCTTGCATCTTGTGCCATCCAAGGAACATACACATCAAAGATCGAAGGAGCCAGCAAAGGATCGATTAAGCCTTAGTGTAGAGTTCCATTTGTGATTTCATCTTGTATTGTTTCCAACTTAGGCTAATCTTGAGGTGTAGGTTTTTTTCATGTTTATTTGCACTTTTTTACTTGTTGCTCATTTTCTAACACTCACATTCGACCTATCACATTTCTGGCACGCCCGGTTGGACCCACAAACGGGTCTATTTCTTTCATGTTTGCTATTTTTTGCATTTTTCAAGGTCCAAGTTGTAGAGTGTGATTCCTATCTGACAGTGGCGGTCTGTCTAGAGTGGTGGATCTGTCCTGGCCCAGTGGTGGACTGTCCCTTCGTGGACTGTCCTGTATGGCGGACTGTCTGGCGGTGGCGGTTGTCCTCTGTGTGGACTGTCCTGCCTGAGACACCATCTGCTCAGTGGTTTTGTCTGACAGTGGTAGACCTATCCTGCAGTTAGCGATCTATCCCTGCGGTGGCCTATCCTCTGAAGGTAAAAAAAAATTCAAGTTTTTTCAATTGTGCACCATAAAATAGGCACATGACTTAATTAAAAAGTGGGTCCGATGAACCTTGGCATGTTTGGGAAGGCTATTTGATGTATCCAATCCCCTTGCACTATTTGGTGATCCTGGGTGATGAGAAATCGTAGCTTTCCAAGTCCTTTTGAGTCACCCTTTTTTACTTTCTTAGTGGGACCTGCTTGGGGATTTCATCACCCCAAGGGACGATTCCAACCACACGTACTAGTAGGGTATATAAAGGGGGGAGAGCGAAAGTTGTACCTCAATCCAACCATGTTGTAATTGGCGAAGCGTCAGGATGACGTGAAGAGTTGGTCCGAGCCTTTAGTATCTCGCTAAGGTTCTTGACTCACGCTTGTAACGGGTTGGTGTTCACGGTTTGGGCCTCACGTATCGGTGTGTATCGAGGACTCCTTAGCAACCATGTGCATCCTAGAGTAGAAGACTTTGTTGACCATACCCGTTTTTACTAATCTTAGGGTTGTGCTGTTTGAATTGTCTTTCTCATGCAAAAACCAGTGATTATCAGTTTGGCTAAGTCTTTTTATGATTGCTATATTTTGGGTCCTTTGCCTTACCCATCCATCCAAAACATCCAACTTAAACTTATCCTTTGGTAGACCTGTCCTCAACCCTGTGGCGGACCTGTCCCTGTGCTGTGGCGGACCTATCCCAACCCTGTGGCAGACCTATCCTTGTGCAGTGGCGAACCTATCCTTTTGCAGTGGCGGATCTATCCTAGTGCAGTGGCGGCCCTGTCTTAACCTTGTGGCAGACCTGTCCTAACCCTGTGGCGGACCTATCCTTGTGCTATGGCAGACCTGTCCTAGTGCAGTGGCGGACCTGTCCCTGTGCTGTGGTGGACCTGTCCTTGTGCTGTGGTGGACCTATCCTTTGACCAGCCTATATCATCACTTGGCATTCATTGTCCCTCTATTTTGAACAGCAATACGACCATTCAGCATCCAAAACAAACATTTGAACGTCTGTTTCGAGCCTCCATCCCTACGTTCTAAGAGTCATTTATCTCGAACACTCTTTTTCTTGTTTCGAGAGCCATTCATCCATCTTGAGACACTCCCCATCCATCCTAAACTCGCTTTCATCTCTGATCTCTATTATCCTTTATAAACCTCGTTGGAGTTGTCATCCAAGTTGACCTAGGTGTTCATCCCTAATCGCAATCATCGTAGTTGGCTTAGGATCGCTATCCATCTTAAGTCAGTTATCCTTTTCGACCCAATCAATCTGCTTCTATCTCAAGTCAGATTCGGTGTCGTTATCATACCTCCACCTTTCAATCAATACCTAGTGTTACCAAGGATCCTTCTTAAACTCGGTTGTGGATCTCGGTCTTCATCATCTTTATCATCACATCAATCCTAATCATTAGATCAATCCAACCCCCACATCATCAAATCTATCCAGATCAAAATCCAAAACTTGGACTAATCCAGTGTCATCAAATCAATCCACATCGGTCTAACCGATCGTCATCAATCAATCTCCCATCAAATTGAATCAATCTTTCATCATCAAGGTCCTTCTAATAGCTTGATCCCTCTCATCATCTTGCATGCCCGTTCAGACCTGATCACAAGCAAGGAAAATGGCTGACCAACAAGCCCTGAATGCCCAATCAAACAATCTTCAAGATCCCAATAACATAATGAACATCCCTCACGATCCCCACAATGGTACCTCATCACAATCTAATGTGGATGGTCAAAACACATCACCACCTGGGGAAGAAAACATGGCTGATCAACCTGAGCTCACATTCGAGGAACACTTCAGCAACCCTGTTAATGCACAAATGATAGAACGCCTTCTCGAAAGACATGGGGACAAAATCTTGGCTCACTTGATTGACAAAGGTGTCAAGATGCTGTTAGGTGTCAACTTATCCAAATATGGCACCTCCACATCTAATGTACCCCAAGGTTCACATGACATCCCCAGTAGCTCGTATGTCCCCAACATTCCTTCCGTAGAAGGTTGGCACCAACCTGAATTCGGAAACGTTGTCCTATATCCCGTTGGCAATCCCACACATCCCACCATCTCGGTCATGGGAACACCCCAAACCATTGACCCCTATGATCCTTTTGCCTATGGCATGCTGCAAAACATCTCGCAACCGCAACCATTAATGCTACTGGCACCACTCCCCTCAAACCCACCTCCTGTCAACACTGGGGGCAACCCTTTCACTGCCTTGCCCCCACCTCCTGGGGCTACCAATCCTCCACCATCATCATTCATACCCCAACAACCACCCCAATCTAACAATCCTCCACCATCGTCATTCATACCCCAACAACCACCGCAATCTAACAATCCTCCACCATCGTCATTCATATCCCAACAACCATCCCAATCCAACATCCCTCCTTCATTGTCATTCATATCCCAACAACCTCCCCAAGCCTATGCTCCCACTAGTGCTCAACAACCTCCCTCGCAAAACATCTCAATCGCACCTCCACCTCAACAACAACCATTGGTCAATCCCCTATTTTCAACACAACCATCATAGCATCAACCATAAGGAAATCAACCTCGGCCTTCAGCCTCGACCATATCTCCATTCCTTGCGTCCATTTTATGCCCGCAAGCGCAACCACCACAAAACATCCCATCTCGCCCACCACAGCCGCCAACTGTGCATTAGCAACCACCCCATCATTACAACTATTATAACCAGTAACAATATCAACAACAACCCTCCTATGTGGCATCGCAACAGTCATATCAACACCCCCAATATCTGCAAGCTAATCAACAACATCTCCTCCCTACTTCCCAACAATACGCCACCCATAACTACCTAACCAATCCATATCCCACCTCACAACAGTAACCTCTTTATCAACAAGGTCCCTTGGCATATCAGTAGGGGATGCCACCTCCTCACCCATACGCCCATCTCCAAACATCATCTCAGAATCCATAATCATCCTATCATCAATACCCATCCAACACACCGGCCAATGCGAACATCCTAGAAATCAAAGCCGCTCTAAAAGATCTTCAGGCAGGGACTGGCAAACAATCGTTCAAGTTTGAAGATATATGCCCATATCCGTATGATCCCTCCATCTCATTGATTCCCTTCCCCAAACATTTTGAGATGCCAAAGTTCGACAAATATAAGGGGAACAAAGATCCTAAGGCCCACTTACAAGAGTTTTACTCCCAGTGTCAAGAAGTTATCCACAATGACAACTACCTCTTGCGTCTATTCCCCCAGAGTCTAGCAAGCAACGCGCTAGGGTGGTTCATGACTCTTGAAAAGGGATCTATAAAATCTTTTGCAGACCTGTCAGAAAATTTTGTCTCCTACTTCTCCTTCAATTTGGAGAAAGATACTGATACCTTGGATCTTCTCAAAGAGAAACAACGTGAAGGGGAAACCTTTACTAGCTACCTCCAGAGGTGGTGTGCCCTAGCAAGCTAAATGAAAACCCCTTTGAAAGAAAAGGACATGGTCACCCTCTTCGTGGAGAACTCTCAGCCCGACATGGCTCATAACTTCCGATTACATTGTGTCACCACTTT